>JAZKJV010010162.1:0-251504 GCA_037367405.1 Ottelia alismoides | reverse complement strand
TTAGGGCTTTTGCACGTGCCCCCATACAAGTCGACCGGGGAAGAGAAGTAGGCGCGCTGGTTCACTGTTGCGCGATGCGTCAGGCGCACTGTTACGCGATGCGTCAGGCGCGCTGGTGTACTGTTGCGTTGGTGCACTGTTGCGCGACCGGGGAGAGTAGGCGCACAGGTTAGCACGCTGGAGTCGCGCTAAAAAAAGGCGTCAGGCGATGTGCGCGATGGTGCACTGGTGCGCACTGATGTGCGCTGGAGTGGCGCGCAGCGCTACAGCGCTACAGGAGCACAACGCAGCACGCTACCACGGGATGCGGCGCACTGCGATGCTTCAGGAGGCGCACCGCGACAAGAGGGAGCACCGCGATGCTTCAGGAGGCGCACCGCGATGCTTCAGGAGATGCACCGCGACGAGAGGGAGCACTGAAGCCGCGCGCGCAAGAGCGATGGCAGGAGGCGGCACTGTGCGTGCAGCCCAAGAGAGGGCGGCGCCGATCGAAGATGGAGAGAGAGAGAGCTGGCGGGTGGGGTAGGGTAGGGTTAGGGTTTCGAGAACTCCGGTCTAGGACCGTCGCTCTGATACCATGTTGGGAAAAATGAGCAAGTTGTTTATTCCATAAGCCCTAGGCTCTCTTATATAGGAGAGTAGCCTATGGGTAAATTACATAAAGCATACAACTGAAAATAAAAATAAAGAAGTGATACAAGGCTCTACTCTATATGCGTCAACAGTTTTCTCGTGGATTGTCGAAGGAAAATTGATTGTACTCAAGAGGATAGTCATCCTGAGTAGCGGATGGTACAAGAGGCTGTGAGATCATAGTAATCGGAAATCGTGTTCTACTGTCAATATCGGTCACTCTATTGTTCATCCTCAATTCTGGTCTCTCTCTCTCATGTCCATAAGATTGTCAGAATGTGAGAGAGGGCTATTCCAAGAAGAAGTGTGGTCATAGGGTGGGATGTATGGGCGGGAAGAGTCAGGTTCCCCTGAGGAGTGTGAGAAGAAGGATATCGGGACATGGTCGTAGAGATCGGGAAAGAAGACCACTGTACCGACATCTTCTCAAGAGGGATCGAATGATCAGCGAACCACGATTTGCTTGCGATTGTAAGGTCTTTGACGCACTCAAATCAAACACAAAACAAACACGTAGATTCACCCACTCAACACTGTTGAAGGTACGTTAGGGTTCGGCCGCTTATCTTTTCAATTTAATTTAATGACAAAACAATCTTGCAGATTAAGCGGAGCTGTTAGGTGCCGAAATATTTCACAAAGACTGTCCCGAGTTCGTACAACTAGTTGCACCTACTTTCAGCCAGTATAGGTGTAAGTACGACCGTTTAAACGGCTACACCCGTGATACTTGAGGACGGAGCCTTCCGCAGTGTCCTCTAAATCACCTACTCTGCTAAGGGAAGTCGGACCGTGAAACAGCTACCCGAGACCCTCACTGAAAAGTAGCTAATTGTTTTTAAAATCAGTAGTCTGAATGAGACTTTTTGGTTTTTGGCTCTGTGCTAAGGTGTACGATCTTATCCTTACAAACAATGAGTGGGTTTCTTTCCACCAAACACAGGTTAATTTTAGGTCAGTTTTATTTACAATCGTCTTAATTAGCAGTCCCAATTTTAAATTAAAGTTATCACTGAAGTTTATGTGAGCACAGAAATTCACGCCTAACGAGCAATCCCAGTTCTGTTAATTCCTAAGTTGTAAAACTCGAGGGAGAATCGAAAAAGCCAATGCAAATGTGAATCAATGATGCATGCTTAAGAAGAAGACTTACAGTGAATCCTCGCGTTCTTTATGCGGGATGCAAGATAAGGAATTTAAATTACACTAAATGATATGCACAGATGAAAGACGCCCTAAGTAGATAGTTTTATTAGCGGAAAGAATTGATTTCGAATTTTGGCTAAGTTGAACGATCTTCCCAGTGCGTCTAGTTAGTGAATGATGTGTGTCTTAAAATTTACGAGCATGAGCAAAAATAATTCTAATCTAGCGTATGTACTCCTAAATTCTACGTCATGCCACAGAGAGTCCAGTCCTGAATATACAAGGGATCAAAGAGAGCGACCCTGAGAATACTGCAGAAAATTAAACCTAGACTAAGCTCTCTCTCACAAAAAATGAAATTCAATTCTCCATCCTTGCAGATCCTTGATTAAATCCCAAAATTTTGCTCCTAGTAGTCCGCAAAAAGAGAAATTGCGGTTAGTAGCAGAAGTAAGAGAGAAATGCAAAATGAAATGCAGAAGAGAAAAAATGACACAGAAATAATTTTCACAAAAATTAATTATAGAAAATAATTTTAAAACCCTAAAAATTCGCCTTTCCCCGACAATGGCGCCATTTGATGAACGTGAAATTTACCTCTTTAATAATCAGGAACTGTCGTAGTATAGGATGCAAATTCGGTTCAGCAAAAACCACAATCTTTGAATGTTGTGGAGTATTTATACTTGGCAAGTCTACCAAGGTCGAACACAGGAAACATTGATTCTTAGTTGCGTGGTTTTAAATAAATAAATAATTAATTAATGTTTGGTTAATTTCTGTGTTGGGAAAATAAAATACAATGCAATGCAGATGCAAATATAACAGAGAAAAGTGTTTAAGATGTAATGTGAAGAAAATTTAAACAGAGCCGATGAATCAGCACAGGATCTGTGATTAAGATTTTTACTCCAAATAATGTTAATCAGTATCCTCAAGTATTATCACTGATTAAAAGATACAGATTCAAGAGAGATATTCGAATTATTCCAAGACTGCAGGCACGCAGATTAATAGATCAATGATAATTCAGCAATAATCCTCAAATAAGAAAGTGATCTCTAAATTCTTCTTAACTTAATTCTCAAGTAAATCAAGTTTGATGTCATAAAATATTGAGAACTAAATTCAATTTTTCTTCAATCAATCCCTTGCAAGTTTTAAATCCACAAATAGTGATTAATAAGTCTCGTTAATCTCCTTGATTTATCCCCTGCAAAAATTAATCCTATAAAAATCACAATAATCACATAGAATTAATCAACTTAGATTCCTTGATCGAAATTCTTGCAAAAGATGTCGTTAATTTTTCAAGGATAGATATGTCAAAATCAGCCTGCACAAGTCAACAAAGATCCTCAAATAATAATTACCAATAGACAACCTCAGATCTAAAACCAAACAATGCTAAATGATAGAGCATGAAAATAGCTTCAAAATGACACTATATGCTTAAATCAGAGTTCGGATGAAAAAGATATGATGAAATGAAATTTCAGGGACTAAAATATAATTAAAATAGTTTTCCCTTCGAATAGGTCCCTGGAGGGCTTATCTATAATTTCGCAAAGTTGGGAGGGCCCCTCTGCAATTTACCCCTGGCGGGGGTATATTTGTAATATCTGAGACTTCCGGTGGCTTAGGTGCAATTTTCCCCAAGCGCACGTCCGTCACACGTGCACCATGAGGCTTGGAGGCGAGGCAGAGGCTCGGGGGTCCCGAGCCTAGGTGGCGGCTGGTGGAGGCTCGGGGACCCCGAGGCAGAGGTTCGGGAGGCGAAGCTGAGCTTCGGACGGTCGGAACCGAGGTGGCGGCGACTGGAGGCTCGGATGGACCGAGCCTGTGGTTCGAAGAGCCCTAGCCTCTAGGCTGGGGCCTAGGCTCGGGCTGGATGACGTGGCGGCCGGTGGGCCGGTAACTGTATGTGGTGAAGGCGGCGGCGGTTTGGTGGCTCCAGTTGACGGGGCGGTCGAGGCACGGGGCTGTTGCGGTGCTCCGAGGAGGTTGCGTGGTTGGGTGGACGGTGGTGAGGTGGCGGAGGCGAGCTGTTGGGGCGGCGATTTTGCTGATGATGCGGAGGTGCGTGGAGGTCGACCTGGTAGCTGGAGGGTGACGGATGTCGGGTCCCCGGCGGAGAGGCGGAGGGTGGCGAGGAAACGCACGGAGGCCTGGAGTCGAAGCTGCGCCTCAAGTCGCGGTGTTTGTCGATGAAGCATGGCTTGCCGAAGGTTGTAGGACCTTGGCGATCTTTGCCTCGAACCGCTCCGGTGAAAGGAGGCGATGAAGCTCTTACAGAACCTCAAAGAGATTTGCAGCAAGGAGAAAAAATCTCTCCTTGGATCTCGCATGCAAAGGGATAGTCGCCGGTGACCTGAGCTCCTGTCACAAGCCCAGGGTTCAACTCCTCCTTCCTCACGATGCTGGAGATGACGGATGATCGAGACGTGGGTGGTTGTCGATACTTTATAGTAGCAGGGAACTCGGGAGAGGGAGCGGGGGGGGGGGGGGGGGAGGGTTTACGCCGCCGTCGTAACGGCCGGTGAGGAGGCAGGGGCAACTGGCGGTGGTTATGGGAGAGGAAGGCGGAGGCGTTTCGTGAAGAGGGCTGGGAACGGCTGCGGGGAAGGGGAGGGGGTTGGTCACGTGCCGCGCACATGCGCGCGGGAGGAGAAGGCGGCACGTACGAGAGGAGAGAGAACTGCAACAGGTGGGGGCGCCACGTGGAACGCCCTGGAGCTGCCACGTGGCGCCCCCAAAAATTTCAAAATTCAAAAGGGAAAGAAAATAGAAAAGAAATTTGAGGAGACCTCGGATCGAAAGATTTCCTTCAGAAGTTGTTTGTCTCAACGAGATCTACAACTTTCGAGAAGGACCCGGAAGTAAAAGAGGTCATCTGTGAGAAGTGGTATTTATGGTGGTTCTCCATGTGATGCAGCATGATAGCAACTTAATTTTAGTAGACATTTATTTGGTCTAATTAGTATTTATTTTGTTTATTTATTCCCCATGTAAAAGGCTCATTATAAAAGGCCTCTTTTTATATTTTTCCTTTGATTTCTTCTTCCCTAATTTTAGGGATTTGTTGCTCCTTTTAAGGGGAGTAGCCTCTATAAAGGGCTCCCTTTGTATTAGGTTTTGATTAAGTTGAATAAAAGTTATTTTTCCACTTATCTCTCTCTCTCTCTCCCTCTCTCTCTCTCTCTCGATCTCTCGAACCGCACCCTCTCTCCTCAACCCCGACTTCTTCCTCTCCCGTGTTCCCTTCGCCCAACCCTAACCCATCTCCACACGCCGCCGCCTTCTCCTCTCCTCCTTCCCCTCCCTCTCTCGCCGCCCTTCCCAGTCTCTCCCTCCCCTTCGAACCCTCCCTCTCCCCCGATATCTCCTTTCATCCCCGTGCTTCCCTCGACCACCTCTCCCATGCGCCGCCTCTCTTTCGACATCTCCAGCCTGCATCCCGCCGTGCCTCCCCGGGTGTTCACCGCCCCCCCGCCATCCACCAGAGCCGCCCTCGACACGACCTGAATCCCCGCCTCCGCCTTCCTGTTTCCAATCGCGCCGCCAACACCCAGCCCACCTCCTCCGCCTTTACTTCGTGCGCCGGCCCAGCGCCCCACTTCGCCCCCTCCGCCTGGATCCCCATTCCCTCTGACCGAGTTCCCCTTGTTCCTGCAAACTTCCTGCCTCTTCCCACCTCCTTCCTCCCCAGCACCAGCCTACGCCCTCCCCGCCCTCGTCCCCTCTCCGCCCCGCCTCCTCGCAAGCCCCAATCCTCTTCAACGCGAGGACAGACCCCCGCCCTCCCGCAGGAGCTTCCCAGTTCCTGTCTACAACTCTCCCAGCCGCCCGACCGACTTCAATACCACAGCCAACTCTCCCTCTTGCCTGGTCAACCACCGCTGCCGCTGCCGTGAGGATCGCCACCACCTGCGCCCGGAAACTGCTCGGAATATCCCAGATTCGACCGCCGACCTTGCTGGACCAGATCTGAAGCGCTGCTCCAAACTCCGTGACGGTTGTGGTATGAGTGCTTTTACCGCATATTATTCCACCGTATAACTTAGTATTGTGGACTGTGATATGGTTGATTTGGTTTGGTGAATCGTTGAGACCCCTAGTAGTGCAATATTGCGATAATTTTCTAATCCTCGTAACTCCTCTATTTGCCCTAACTTTTGTGGATCACAATCGGTGCTAAAACGCGAATACTTGACCATTATTGTTGCTGATTTTGGCCTGTCGTGCATCATTTTTTGTTCATTCGTCATTTTGTTTCAATAATTTCCATTGCTCGACTCATCATTTAGGTTATTGAACACTTAGGTTGCATCACCATGTGTATAGAAAACCAGCTTTTTGGAGTTTTGTAATTTTTTGGTGGTTTTAGAGAGGATAAAAATCTAGAAAAATTACGATAAAATATAAGGAAATTAATTACACACTAACATGTTTTTTTTAAATATTATTAAATAAGAAAATAGGAAAATAAAAATAGAAGTGTGAAATGCGGGATTTTTGTTCTCCCAACGAACACTTGGACACGGTCAGTTTCTTTTATTTCAGTTTTAATCTAGATTTGGATTTTTGTGTCGCTTAATAAAACTTTTATCAAAGAACACAAATGAAGAAGAAATAAAATTAAAAGGGTTAATTATGTACACAAAAATTTCGGTCAAAAATAGTAAAACGTTAAAATGCGCAAAAGAGGCCCAAAACCCAACTTTCACATATGAGCTTCGAAATTTACGAAATTGATCTTTTTTTGAAGGTATTTGAAAATGGAGTACTTTAAAAGTGACTAGACCAAAAAACGGACGTTGTATGTGGGAGATATGCTCATTTTAGTCTGTCAGATGTGAAATTAGACTTTGGGATTATTTGATGTTTATTTGAGTTAGTAATTTTTTTATATTTTTTATTTATTCTTGTTAGTAATATCTACACAAAGGAGGGTGGTTTGGGGTCAATCAGAGTTAGGATGAATTAACTAAAAATATGAGAAATTAGTGGCTTTTTGGGCTAATTTACACTTGGAATTTTTCATGCAATTATGCATGATGAAATGCAAATATTATTTACACATGTATGTATGCTAATGATGTTTTATTAATGATTAAATGCATGTGAATTTTGGGGAACAGAGCATAATTGACCAATTTTAGCATGATGAATACGAGATTCATCAGTGGAGGACTATCGACCCATTGCTATATCAAATGCGATATACCTTGTCGTAGCGAAGGTCCTGGATAATAGAATGAAGGGGGTTATGGATTTCGTGGTGCTGCAGGGACAGTCTGCTTTTATTCCTGAGAGGCAGGTGGCGGGCGGTTTGGTCATGACCTCGGAAATCTGTCTCGAATGGAAGAGGAGGCGGGCCAAGGCCGCCCTGTGGAAGATTGACTACTCTAAGGCTTACGACTGCGTGCAATGGAATTTCTCTGGCAATCCCTGACGAAGAGGGGCTTCCCCTAGTGCGTGGGTGGACTGGATGAAGACGTGCATTACGATGTCGTCTTTCTCGATACTGGTGAACGACAAACTGGAGGGTGGGCTTCTTTCAGCCGCAGCGGGGTGTAAGACAAGGCTGCCCGCTTGCGCCTATGCTTTTTCGTCATTGTGGCGGACGCCTTGGGGGTACTTTTCAAGCAGGCCGTTGATTCGGGATGGTGCGAGGGCTTCCGGGTTGGGGATATTTCTATCCCCCTTTTACAATACGCGGACGACACGATCATCTTTCTGGATGGTACGGTCGATCAGAGCAAGAACGCTGCGCAGTTGGTGGAGATCTTCAGCTACCTTTCGGACCTTGAGATCAACAGACGGAAATCATCCGTGGTAACTTTTGGGCTGGAGGAGGCCGACAGTACGGAGCTGGCTAACGCCTGCGGGTGTGGGCTGGGTCAACTACCCATCTCCTACTTAGGGCTACCTTTAACGGCTGGGAAGCTAAGGAACAGGGATTGGGATCATGTGGTGCGGCGGATCGAACAACGGTTGACCGGATGGAAAGCTATCACGTTATCGAAAGGTGGAAAATTGGTTCTTCTAAAACATGTGCTTTCGGCAATTCTAATCTTCTTCTTCTCGATCAGAATTATGCCGACTGGGGTGAGGAAGAAAATAGAATCCTTGATGAAGCAGTTCTTTTGGTCGGATGGGAAGCAAATGGGTTGTGGCCTCCATCTCGTCAAATGGGATGATGTCACGATGGGACGCAGGGAGGGGGATATGGGAGTCAGAGATATCGGCTGCATGAATAGGGCCCTCATCGCCAAATGGATAATTCAAATCTGGGACACTCCACCTTGCTAGCTGCTACTCTCTTGCGGAAGGTATACGGGGTGGGGGGAGAGCTGGCCACGAAGAGAATCCCCTTCGAATCTCCTCTTTGGATGGGTATTCGCGAGTTGCTCCCATCTTTGGCCAATATTTTATGTCCCAAGGTGGGGGATGGCCAATATTTTATCTCGGAGGTGGCTGATGGTGGGATATGGTCACCGTCTTTTTCAGGATTATCTGATCAGCGTTTTGAGGATTTATGGCGATGCAATCAATTATTTCGCTCACGGGGAATCGCACTAGCGTCAGAGACCACTTCCAATGGGCGGCCAACACCTTCTCAGTGAAGAAGGCTTACAAGGAGCTCAGCCGGAGGGATGAACTGGACAGTGAGCTCCTCCAGGACGTCAATATCATTTGGGTTGCAAAGATCCCGTTGAGGATTAAGATATTTCTATGGTGCTTAAGGAGGAACCGTATTTGTGACAAGGTATGGAGGGGGCGCATACTTGGGGCCTCTGATACGCGATGTGGCAGATGCGGGGTATCGGATGAGGACACTGAGCATATTTTCTTCCAATGCCCTTCTTCGACTGCGGTTTGGACTGAGATGGAGATTTCGTGGGTGCGGAGCGGGGGTTTCACGGATTTTTGGAGATCCATCAGAGTGGTCGGCGGCAACTCAAGTGATGATTGTTCGAAGCCTTTTGCTACGTTATGGGCCATCTGGACCGGGAGAAACGAGTCAATCTTCAACAACAGAGGTTTTACGTCGAAAACATCTTGTCCCATTGTAACGCTCTTCATAATCTCTGGATATCACGATAATGTAATCTAAAAACATCTTAATGGAATATAGCGGCGGTCACCCCCTTTTTATAAAAAAATAGCACACAGATGGAGGACGTTCCTTCTGACTTGGATATTCCTATTGCAGTTCGAAAGTAGAAGCGGTCTTGTGCTTCCTACCCCTTGGCTTCTCAAGTCTCCTTTCATCGTCTAACAAGGGATTTTCAGACATTTGCAGCGGCTCTATCTACCGTGGAAATTCCATGAAATTATGAGGAGGCATTGAAGGATAGTCGTTGGCGCTTGGCTATGGAGGAGGAGATAGCTGCGCTAGAGTCACGTGGTACGTGGAGTCTGGTTTCTGCTTCAGTTGACGCGTTAGTTGAAGGATGCAAATGTGTGTTCACTGTGAACCACCGTGCAGATGGCTGTGTGGATCGTTATAAGGCGAAACTTGTGGCACTTGGGTTCACCCAGCCCTCTCCCTACTAGAAAGTCTATCCTACTTTTTGACGTGGAAGCATTCGCCAGGCTTCTCTTTAATGCTTTTACTACTTCCCTCATCGCGAGACCCCTTACCCCTACTATAGTAAGTAATAATAAGTGGTGGAAACGCTCGGATATATAGTCTGACTTTCAAAAAAGATAACGCGCCACACACTAACTCGTAGTATGCACTTTCTTTGTGCTTCTCACCCCTGGGGGCGTAGTCATTGGTCAAATAAGAGTGGATTTTGTCGCTCTTCTGTCTCTTACCCCATTCTATCTCATTGTATATAAGTTCGCTTGATGGTTAGCCTTCTTTTATCCCCCACGGTACGACTGTGGATTCTGTGATAAGTAAAAGGTGTGTGGACTCCTTGAGAAAAGAAAAAGGTACGTGGACCTGCTAAGCACTTCCTGTAGATGAGCTCTGCTTGTTTGGGAATGTGGTTGATTTATGAAAGGGCTATGAAAGCACTTTTGAGCTTTCGTGGGTGAGACTATCTCATAAAGAAGAAAGAACTAGGTAGCAACTGATGAGGTCCGATCCTCTGTCAGACGGGGGCTGGGGTGAGGTGCTTGACTAAGCTTAGAGGTCTATCAGATGGGTGGACTGTCAGGATACTTTCTCTCCAGTGGCCAGGCATTCTACTCTGCATATTTTTCTTTCAGTTGTTGTGACACGAGATTGACCCCTGTATCAGCTTGATGTGAAGAATGCCTTCCGTTATGGTGATCTACAGGAGGAGGTCTACATGCAGCAGCCACCTGGGTTTGCTGTTTAGTGGGAGTGTCAAACGGTGTGCAGTCTACACAAGGCTATTTCTGGCCTTAAGCAGTGTCCAAGAGCATGGTTCCAGAGCTCTCGGACTTGATAGAGTAACAGGGGTTTGTGCGATCGATTGCCGATCACTCCTTATCTGTGCAGAAGACCCATAGCGCCTGTTTGGTTGCAGGGTTGAGCAGGGTTGGGTTGGGTTGGGCTGGGTGAATAGTAATCTGTGAGGAAGAGGTACCCTTGTGAATAGTAACCAGGGTTGGGCCAACCCTGCCCTACCCTGCAACCAAACAAGCCCATAGAGGTACTATTGTCATTCTTGTGTACATTGATGACATTATTGTTACAGGGGATGACAGACAGGGCATTTAGGATGCCAAGGACTTCCTAGGTTAGCAGTTTGTGACCAAGGATCTTGGACATCTACGTTACTTCCTTGGGTTGGAGTTTGCAAGGAACCAACGAGGTCTTGTGATGACCCAGAGAAAGAATGTTGCAGATCTTCTTTCAGAGACAGACATGGCAGATTGCAGACCTGCCACTACTCCTATTGACCCGAGCATGAAGCTATATGATGATGACATTGAGGAGGTCGACAAGAGGATGTACAAGGAGCTTGTTGGCAAGCTACTATATGTGACCATCACCAGGCCTGACATATCCTTTGCTGTGAGCAAAGTAAATCAGTTTATGGAGCATCCCAGACAGACACATATGGATGCAATCCATATGATTCTGAGATACCTGAAGACTTCACATGGTACGAGACTTCTTTTCAGCAACGACACATCTCTCTCAGTTACGGCATGTGCAGATGTAGATTATGTTGGATGTCCAAAGGATAGAAAGTCTACTTCGGGCTTTGCTGTGTTTATAGGGAATTCCCTGGTTTCATGGAAGAGCAAGAAGCAGATTGTGGTTGCCAGATCGAGTACTGAGTCAGAATACAGGGATATGGCATAAGCTACCACGCAGATGATGTTGGTCAGATCTGTTCTTACTGACCTGACTATAGAGGTGCCACTTCCCATACACCTCCAATGTGACAATCAGGCTGCTTTTTTATTGCCAACAACCCTGCATTCCATGAGAGAATGAAACATATTGAGGTAGACTGTTATTATACTAGAGGTATGATTCAGAAGGGTCCGATTTCTACTTCTCATATTAGTTCAGGAGAGCAAACAACAGATATCTTTACCAAGGCATTACTCAGGGGGCCATTTCAGAAGTGTTCGTCCAAGCTGAGCATGATTGACATCTATGCTCTATCTTGAGGGGATTGAGACATTTCTACATTCCATGTATCTTTCCGGTTATTTTATTTATTTATGTCTATCTTATGTAATTTACCCATAGGTCTCTTCCCTATATAAGAGAGCCTAGGGTTACAAGAAATAAACATCTCTTTTTCTCCCAACAAGCTATACCTAACGAACTCGTAGAAGCTCTGGAAGCAGCTGCAACGTCTGAAGATCTTGCAGTTGGGGTGGGCGATGTGGTCATCATCTCTTTCAATTTAGAGGCAATGTCGTCGAGCCTCTCATCATGAGTGGGAGCCAGACTAATCTCTGTCTGCTCAGTTACACGGACAGACACATGATACCCATGCTTCATATAGCATGTCTTCTTCGAATGACCTGGACGACGGCAGTGTGTGCATGGGCCACGCTGACGTCCTCCTCCTCGACCACGGGATTCATGCCTGCGAAAAACTGTGAAGTACCCCCTCTACTGCTAGAAGCCGCCATCGCATAAGGAGTTTGGAATGTGGTAGTGGATGAACTAGTGATTCTGCTCCGCCTCTTATAGACCTCCTCCATCGATGGTATTTTCTCTCCAGTAAGCAGTTGAGTACGTGTCGCATCGTACTCAGAGTCAAGAGATGGCAGAAAGACCCCTGATATAGTGGCATTTCGGTATGCATGCTGCTGCTCTATGCTGGTAGTAATGGGCATAAAGCTATGAAGTCGCTCAAATATGCCTCAAAGCCATATGTGGCGGCTAGGATGTCCCACATTGCCGTGGCTGTGGGCTGGTTGACGTTGTCATTGGCAATCTCTGTGATGAGCATCCCGAAGAGCCAAATCCGTGCATAATCATCATATTGCTTCCAAGAAGAATTAGCGATAGTCTTGTCCATCGGCTCTGAATCAGTCAAAATTTGCTCCTTGTTATTGCATTGCATGAGGGTGCGAAATTGCATGGACCACAACTTGTAGTTGGTCCCATCCATCTTTAAGATGGGAACCGGGCCCTTAAAGGCACCTGAGTACGAAAATATATAATCCTTATTCTATGACATGATAAAAAACAGTCAAAAATCGGAACTCGACTAGGGAGTAGACTATTATGAGCGAGTCTACACAATTATATGGAGGAGTGGTTGTACATGTAGGCTCATACAACCATCTTCTTCAATCCTTGATGTATGCTAGGGCCAAAAAACAAGATTTGTAGATTGGAAATCACATTTCCGGTCTAAATTAGACTGCAATCTGAATCGCGACAGCCTGGGGGTGGCAGCCGAGCGGCGCGGCTGTCCGCACAGGGTGGGGGCGACCTGGCGGCGATTTGGGTTGTTGCAACCCGCATGGGCGGCAGTTGGTCGGGGCGACGTCGGAGGCTGCGACGACGGGGGGGTAGGGTTAGGGTTTTGGTGGGATACGGAAACTCCGGTCTAGGACCGTCGCTCTAATACCATGTTGAGAAAATAGAATGGCTTGCATATCATAGAGACCCTATTGCTCTTTTTTTTGAAGTCAAAAAAGGGAGAAACACGCGTTGGTGTCCGCCCCTATTGCTCTCTTATATAGGAGTAAAGCCTTGGGTAAATTACATAAGAGGCACATGAAAGTTATAAAAATAAGAAACGTATATAATGGGATACACATATCTCAACAATATATATATATATTATATTGATATATTAGATAAATTATGTTAGTCATAGTTATTATATATTTTAGTATTACCGTAGATAATTTAGTTTATAATTAATTGTTTAAATATAGTTTTAATTTTGAATATTAGTTATAATTACAAAGTTTATATGCATATGCATGTCTATGTATTATTTTAGAGTTATAAATTAATCAATTGTAGATATATTTTTTGTAATAATATTATTATATATATAGTATTATAAATTTTTATATAGAATTTTATAGATTATATATCACAATAGGGTTTGATATGCCTGAAAAGGTAGCAATGGCTGCCTTAATGCGAAAAAATTCCCCTCCTTTTGGTCCTCCTACCTTAGTCTTGTGGTTGACTAAGCAATGTTCTTGTTTAAATTGAGTTGCAGGTCGAGCATGGATACATAGGATATTTCCATTCCCAGTTGGTTTGCTTGTTGTCTATGAACGACCGAGAATTCAAAGACATGGTTCATTCCATTCCTAATTTCTTCTCTACTTAAAAGCAGGTCTGTGCTATCCATCTCGACCTGACGTCACAGATGTTTAGAATTTTAGTTACATTTGGTCTTTTATTTTTATAAAATAGATATACATGTACTATATATATTTATTTTGTGAGCAAATAACATTGCATGAGTGCAATGATTTTGTATGATGACTATAATTGTAGAAGTTTATTTATGTTCTTGTATCTTTTATCTATTTATCTTTTCGTTTGTCTACCTTATGTAATTTGCCCATAGGCTTCTCCCTATATAAGAGAGCCTAGGGCTCAAGGAATATACACAACGCTTATTTTTCCCAACATGGTATCAGAGCGACGGTCCTAGATCGGAGTTCTAGTACCAAACCCTAAACCTAACCGTCCACCACCAAGCCTCACGCGCGACACCTCTTGCCGCCCTTCGGCCCCGAGTGCTGCTACTCGACCACGTATTCTGCACCATTCGGCCCCGTGTGCTGATCCTATCTGCGTGCGGCCTCGCGCACCGATCTTGCGCCCCCCTCTCCTTCCTTGGTATCGCACTTCGGTCTTGTGGCCTGTGCGCCGCCTATGGCTTCTTAGGACCCAGAGCGCCGCCTCTCTCTTCGGTCCTTGTAGGACCCGCGCATTGCTCCACGTCCTAGGGGTCGGTCAACCCTAGGACATTCTCGCCATCTACTAAGGCGACTTCCGCCCGCGTCTCACACGTTAATGGGTTTGGTTGTGCGAGGTCTACACATGCAACCAAACCACCTTATGTCAGTGTAGACCAAAGATTATCTTGTCTACAACCCTGATTCTCTCCAGTCACAATGTCAGAGAGCAAGATTGAGATCCCCACTATAGGCGCATTCAAGGGTCCTGCGCCTATTGTGAAGATGGATGGATTCAATTACGAGTTATGGGCCATGCAGTTCATGAGCCTAATGAAGTCGATGGGTAAGAAACATATTTTTACCGAGGATGAGCCAGAGGAGAAAACAGGGTTGTATGCCTCATGGGAGGCTGATGACGCATATGCTCAGGTCTGGTTGTCTGGTACTCTGATTCCAGATATTGCTAATGATGTATTGCATCAACCTACTGCAAAAGCAATGCGGGACATTCTTGTTGCCACGTATTCTCAAGCCAAGAATGAGACAGAAATCCTACAGCTTCAGCACGACATCTTCACGATAAAGCAGAATGGTCGACCCCATGCATGCTCACTACACTGCAATGAGGGGAATGTTTGAGAGGCTTCACAGCTTCATGCCTCTCACGGCTACTCCAGAGCAATTAAAGACATATCGGAATGCGACAATGGTGGGAGTCTTTGTAGCCTCCCTTGATTCACAGTATGAGGCGGCTTCTTCTCAAATTCTGGCCGATGCTACAATTCCTCCCATGGAGGAGGCCTTTCGCCGATTGAGCCGAATCAGTATCTCAAGCCCTACTACTATACCTAATTCTTCTGCTATGGCAACCTCTAGAGGAAGAGGCAATTCATCTCATTTTCGTAGACGAGGATCACGTGGTAGGGTTGGTCGTGGTCGTGGATTACAATGCACTTATTGTCGTCGGATTGGTCATACAGAAGACACGTGCTACTCTAAGCATGATTTCCCAACATCTGCCCGTGCAGCAGAACAGACACAACATCATGGTGCTACGCCAACGTCGGATTCACGATATGACCTAGTGACTTGTCTATGTGATATCATGCCACCAGCCAGTACTCCACCAGTTTCAGAGAGCAGCTTGGACGTTGTTGCTACTGCAGAAGCTAGTTCCTCAGGTAGTGCTCATACTTCTGCTTTCTACCAGGGCTCTCATACCTCAGAATGGATTGTAGATTCAGGTGCCACACATCATTTGTGTGGAGATAGACACCAACTCACATCCTACAGGGAAGTTTCCCCAGGAAGGACTGTCATCATAATAGATGGGACTCATTCACCCATTACTGTTGGAAGAAAAATAAGAGATGTCTATTTCTGAGAACCCTAGGCTCTTTTATATAGAGGAGAGACCTATGGGTAAATTACATAAGGAAAAACAGAAATACAAATAAGCAAACAATACTTATAGAATATAGAAATACACAATATCTCGACACTCCCCCTCAAGATGGAGCATAGATATCAATCATGCTCAACTTGGACGAACACTTCTGGAATGGTCCTCTGAGTAATGGCTTGGTAAGGATATCTGCTGTTTGCTCTCCAGAACTAACATGAGAAGTGGAAATCAAACCCTTCTGAATCATATCTCTGGAATAGTGACAATCTACCTCGATATGTTTTGTTCTCTCATGGAATGCAGGATTGTTAGCAATAAATAGGGCAGCCTGGTTATCACAATGTAACTCCATGGGTAAAGGAACCTCTATATGCAAGTCAACTAAAACTGCTCGAACCCACATCATTTCTGTACTAGCTTGTGCCATAGACCTGTATTCGGATTCAACACTTGATCTTGCTACAACTGTTTGTTTCTTGCTTTTCCAAGAAACAAGAGAACTGCCAACAAACACTGCGAAACCCGAAGTCGATTTTCTATCTTTAGGTCAGCCTGCATAGTCTGCGTCAGCGTATGCGGATACAGAGAGAGTTTCTCCTTTCTTGAAGAATAATCCTGCTCCTGGAGACGACTTTAGATACCTCAATATCATGTATACAGCATCCATATGTACTTGTCGAGGCTGCTCCATGAACTGACTTACTCGGCTCACTGTAAAGGCAATATCGGGCTGGTGATTGTAACATAAAGAAATTTTCCCACCATCTCTCTATATCTTCTCTTGTCGACTTCATATGTATCATCATAATATAACTTCATGCTAGGATCCATAGGGGTAGTAGAAGGTCGACACCCAATCATGCTTGTCTCTGCAAGCATGTCTGTAACATACTTTCTTTGGGTCATCACAAGACCCTGTGCATTCCTAGCAAATTCCAACCCTAAGAAATACCTTAGGGTACCCAGGTCCTTAGTTACAAATTTGCTGCCAGAAAATCTTTTGCCATCTTGATCCCCTGCTCATCATCTCCTGTAATAACTATATCATCGGCATAAACCAAGATAGCAACCGTACCTCTGGATATTCTCTGCACAAACAAGGAGTGATCTGCATTTGACCTCTTGAACCCCTGTCGTTCAATCAGATCTGAAAGCTTTTGGAACCATGCCCTAGGACTCTATTTAAGGCCATATATTGCCTTATGGAGCCTGCAAACCTGTTGACACTCCCTCTCAGCAGCAAACCCCGGAGGCTGCTGCATATAGACCTCTTCCTGTAGGTCTCCATATAAAAAAGCATTTTTAACATCAAGTTGGAATAAGGGCCAGTCACGTACCACAACAACTGAAAGGAGAACACGTAAAGTGGAATGTCTAGCAAGCGGGGAGAACGTGTCCATGTAATCAACTCTGCGTAAAACGACGGGCGATCAACCTTGCTTTGTAACGATCAAGGCTCCCATCTGCACGGTGTTTAACAGTAAACACACATTTGCAACTGACAACAGACGCTCCAAGAGGAGGAGAAACTAGACTCCAGGTACCACGAGATTGCAAGGCGGCCATTTCCTCTTCCATAGCAAGACGCCATTTGCTATCCTTCAACGCATCCTGGTAGGTCCGTGGAATTTCCACGGCAGATAGAGCAACTGCAAATTTCTGGAAGTCCCCTGTAAGACGATGAAATGAAACCTGAGAAGCAAGCGGATAGGTCGCACAAGTACGCCTCTGCTTCCTAACGGCAATAGGTACGTTTAGGTCGTTATGAATCTCATCTTGCACTGATCCTTGTATAGAAACATCTCCAGAGCCATCGTTAGAAACCAAGTTATCAGGACAAACCTAGGGCATGCTAGTTGATTGGCAATGACCATGAGCAGAAGATGGACGACGGGTATAGAATTTTGGTAATGGTGGAACCATTGTTACAGGCATCGGAGGTGGTGGAGGTGGTGGTGGAGGTGTTGGATGCATGACTGGTACCGGAGATAACTGACTCGTAGGAGGAGGTGACATGTAGACCTCAGTATCAGATTCGGGAGTGGTCATTCTGTCACCTGTAGAAGAGAAAAACATCACAGATTCAAAGAATGTGACATCAGCACTAACAACATATTTTCTACGAACAGGATCAAAGCAACGATAACCCTTCTGAATTCTGGAGTACCCTACAAATACGCATTTGATAGCCCTGGGAGAGAGCTTATCAAGACCTGGAGCCGACTGGTGGACAAACGCGACACAGCCAAAAACACGGGGCGTAAGAGAGAACAATTACTTCTCAGGAAAGGCTATAGAGAAAGGAGTTTTCTCACCCAAGACAGACGAGGGCATGCGGTTGACTAGATAACAAGCTGTGAGGACTGCATCACCACAAAAAGAATGTGGAGCACAACTCTGAATAAGTAGGGTCCGAGTAATATCCAATAGATGACGATGTTTCCGCTCTGCAACACCATTTTGTTGTGAAGTGTAGGCACATGATGTTTGATGAATTATGCCACGGGAGGAAACGAACAAGGAAAGAGTACGAGTACAAAACTCCTTAGCATTGTCAGAGCGCACAATTTTCACAGTAGAAGAGAAAACATTTTGAACTTCATTGATGAACGTTTGGATCACATTTCCTGCTTCAGATTTATTCTGTAATAAATACACCCAAGATAAGCGAGAAAAATCATCAACTGCAACAAGATAAAACCTGTGTCCCTGATGATCAGGTACACGACTGGGACCCCAAATATCAATATGGACTAACTCAAAAAGAGAGCTACTGCTTCGACTCAGACGACTCGGGAAAGTGGACCTATGATGCTTTCCCAACTGACACGAATCACACTGGAACGACGTCCTTGGAGAAATATGTGGCAGAACACGACTCATCTTCTGAAGAGGTAGATGACCAAAACGGAGATGCCAGGTGTATGGAGAGGTTGATCCTGTAGAGTGAAGAGATGCGCCGACATAGGGAGTATGGACCAGACGATAGAGTCCATTCTGCTCACAGCCACCCCCAATCACTTTGCCCATGAGTATGTCCTGAAAAACAAGAGGCGATGGATCAAAAATGGCTCGACAGTTCAAATCCTTTGTAATCTTGCTAATGGACAGTACATTCATAGAGAAATCAGGAGCACATAACACATTATGTAATCTCATGGAGGGCGTTAAGGTAATCTCCCCCTGTCCTGTAATCGGGGAATGTGTCCCATTAGCTATCACCACAGTCCGCCCTGGAGGAACCTCTCTATATGTAGTAAGCTGCTCTTTGTCCCTACATAGGTGATGTGTCGCTCCAGAATCCATAATCCATTCTGTCAGCATAGAGCCATCACAAGAGGTGAGAGCATAAGAACTACCTGACGTACTGGCTGTAGCGGATGTACTGGTAGAAACAGAGACTGCAACATCTGGTTGGCCGCCTGGAGCTGGGTCAGGAGGCATAATGTTCCTCAGTCTGGCAACGAGATCATCGAAACGCTGGTCCAAAGAAGAAGGTGCCGGTGACTCAACTTGTGCTGCTACTCGGGCCAAAGCTGGAAAGCCATGCTTAGAGTAGCATGTATCCTCGGAATGTCCAGGGCAGTGACAGTGCGTGCAGGGCTGACGGATCCGACCCCCACGGCCACGGGGACCACGTCCATGAAAGGTAGATGAGCCACCTCGTCCTCTGGAAGCAGCCATCGCTGAAGGTGTCTGAGTAGTAGTAGAGCTCGGGACGGTGATTCGACTAAGTCGACGGAAAGCTTCCTCCATGGGAGGAATAGTGGTGTCAGCAAGAATCTGAGAGCGGGCAGCATCGTACTCTGGATCAAGTGCAGCCAGGAGGCAGGAATACACCCACCATGGTAGCATTCTTGTATGTCTTTTGCTGCTCGGGAGTGGCCGCCAAAGTCATAAAGCTATGTAGCTTCTCAAACATTCCTCGCAGAGATGTATACAGTGAGTGGAGAGGATGTCCATTTTGTTTGACCGTGAAAATATCATGCTGCAATTGTAATATCTTGGTCTCATTCCGCGCCTGAGAATATGTCGCGGCTAGAATATCCCACATTGCCTTTGTCGTGGGCTGATGCAGTACGTTGTTGGCGATCTCTATCGTCAACGTCCCAGATAACCAGACTTTGGCATACGCGTCGTCTGCCTCCCATGTGGCGTGAATCCCTGTTTTCTCCGTTGGCTCATCATCTGTAAGAATGTTTCTTACCATTGGACTTCATGAGACTCATGAACTGCATAGCCCAGAGCTCATAGTTCGTCCCGTCCACCTTGACAATCGGTACCGAACCTCTAAAGGCACCTGTGGCAGGTTGCACTCCACTACAGGTACAGAGGCCTGTTTTAGTCTCCTATAGTTGCTGCTTCTGAGAGGGAGGGAGCTGCCTTCAGGATTATTAGCTCGACGTGTCCCAGCTATATATAATACGGTTCGCCCAGGTGGTCCGACTTTGTTTTCTGACATGATGCCGAATGAAGATCACAGGGTATGTAGACTAAGAGAGATTTTGTCTACAATGACATATGGGGATTTGATTGCATATGTAGACCTATGCAATCAAATCCATAATCCAAGGTGTGCGAAGAAGACGAAGATCAACAAAGGAGACCGACGACACTTGAAGCCGGCGGTCTAGGCATTCTTCAAAGGCTCCACGGCCTAGGCGAGAGGCCACCTAGGGCTGGGCGGTGGTAGCGGTATACCGCCAAGACCTGGGCTGGGTTGTGGTGCCCTCTGGCGGTGGTGGCGAGTTGCCCTCGACGGCTGGTTGGCACAGGCGGGATTCTGCCAAGGGCTGGGTAGCGTAGGCGGTGAGAGGGGGAAGGCTAAGGGCTGGCGGCAGGCGGCGATTAGCCTGGGTGACCTCGGCGGCGCAGGTGGAGAAAGAAAGAGGGGCCGACGGGTGGGGAACTAGGGTTAGGGTACATGAGCTCCAGTCTAGGACCGCCGCTCTGATACCATGTTGGAAGAAAAATAAGAGATGTCTATTTCTGAGAACCCTAGGCTCTCTTACATAGAGGAGAGACCTATGGGTAAATTAACATAAGAAGGAAAAACAGAAATACAAATAAGCAAACAATACTTATAAATATAGAAATACACAATATCTCGACAATTACAGGAGAGGGACAGATTTCCTTAACACCCTCTATGTAGTTGCAGAATGTGCTCCATGCTCCTAATTTCTCAATGAATTTATTGTCAATTAGTCAGATACTAAGGATCTACATTGTCGAGTGATATTTAACCCATCATCTCTTGTGTTTCAGAACATTCTCACGGGCAATGTGATTGGACATGGCTGTGAGCAAGGCGGGCTGTATCGACTGGTCCATACACCTTACGCCGGAGCATCATCCCACTCCATTGGACCTGTCTCTCCTTACTTATGGCATCTGCACTTTGGTCATCTTCCGTTTCAGAAGTTGCGTCAAGTCCTCCCTCAGATCTCACCCCGCTCGTCTTTTGATTGTGAAGCTTGTCAGTTAGGGAAGCATCATCGGTCTGCCTTCTCTAGTCGTCAGAGTCGGCGCAGTAGCTCTACATTTGAGTTTTTTCATATTGATATTTGGGGTCCAAGTCGTGTCCCAGATCATTAGGGACACATGTTCTATTTAGTTGTTGTGGATGATTTCAGTCGTTTGTCTTGGGTCTTTCTGTTAAAGAATAAATCTGAAGCGGGCATTACTATTATGAACTTTATTAAAGAAGTGCAGAATGTGTTTTCTGTTTCTGTCAAAATTGTGAGAACTGATAATGCCCTTGAATTCTATACTCGAACATTATCCCAATTTCTTTCATTCCATGGCATTCTTCATCAAACGTCTTGTGCCTACACGTCGCAACAGAATGGTATCGCAGAAAGAAAACACCGACATCTTCTTGATATAACTCGTACGCTTCTTATCCAGAGTTGTGCTCCTCACTCGTTCTGGGGCGATGAGAATCTTACCGCATGTTATCTCATTAACCGCATGCCCTCGTCTGTGTTGGGGGAGAAGATACCTTTCTCTCTCGTTTTTTCCAACAAGGAGTTGTTTCCTCTGACTCCACGTGTCTTTGGGTCTGTGGCATTCGTTCACTAGTTGTCTCCAGGGGTTGACAAGCTCTCTCCTAGGACTGTCAAATGTGTTTTTATTGGGTATTCCATGACTCAAAAGGGTTATCTTTGCTATGATCCATTACGTCGAAGATATTATGTCAGTGCAGATGTCACGTTTTTTGAGTCAGTCATGTTTTTCTCTCCTACAGGTGACAGATTGGTGCCATCAGCTATAAATGATGAAATCTATAATCCTTCTCCACCCGTGTATGTGCCACAACAAACCCCTACATCTGCACCACCGTCATCCCCATCACCACCGTCATCTACATCACCACCATCATCTCCACCACCGCCACCACCTCTACCACCTCCCATATCTTTGGTTCCTCCCCTACGATGCCACTACAGTCGACGGCCGGCCCCTGCTCATAATCATGGACAATCATCAAACATGCCCCAGGTTTGTTCTGATAGCATTATTCCTAGTGATGGGACTGACGACATTTCTCAGCAGAAACAGGCGGTGGATGTTGGTACAACCAATGCAGATCTTGATTTGCCAATTGCACTGAGAAAGCAGAAGAGGTCATGTGCTTCATATCCGATTGCTTCTCATGTTACCTTTGAGCGCTTGGCAGGAGATTTCAGGAGATTTGTAGGTGCTTTATCCGCTGTGAATATTCCAAGGACCTACCAGGAAGCATTGGCCGATAGCAGATGACGTCTGGCTATGGAGGAAGAGATGGTCGCCCTTCAGTCGAAAGGTACTTGGAGTCTTGTTCTAGCTCCTACTGGGGCATCTATTGTGAGTTGCAAGTGGGTGTTTACAGTGAAACACCATGCTGATGGCAGTATTGATAGGTACAAGGCTCGACTGGTTGCTCGGGGATTTACTCAGATATATGGGGTAGATTATCTTGATACGTTTTCTCCTGTTGCTCGACACTCTACCTTACGGATTCTTCTATCTGTTGTTGTGATTCGAGATTGGCCTTTGTTTCAATTAGATGTCAAAAATGTATTTTTATATAGTTATCTTCAGGAGGAGGTTTACATGCAGCAGCCACCTGGGTTTACTGCTAAGGGGGAGCGTGTACAGGTATGCAGGCTTCATAAGGCGATCTATGGCCTAAAGCAGAGCCCAAGAGCTTGGTTCCAGAAGCTCTCAGATTTGTTTGAGAAGCAAGGATTCAAAAGGTCAAATGCAGACCATTCACTCTTTGTACAGAGGACATCCAGAGGTATGACTGTCATTATGGTGTATGCTGACGATATACTCATTACAGGAGGTGATATGCAGGGAATAAAAATAGCAAAAGAATTCTTGGGCGGTGAATTCGTTATTAAGGATTTAGGAGTACTGAGATATTTCCTTGGTTTTGAGTTTTCTAGAAATGAACAAGGACTCGTGATGACTCAGAGGAAATATGTCACTGACTTGCTAAGTGACGCATGTATGCTTGGATGTCGACATGCTTCTACACCAATAGATCCAAGCATGAAGATGCATGATGACGATACTGAGGAGGTTGACAAAAGAAGGTATAAAGAACTGGTAGGGAGGCTCCTTTATGTTACTATTACTAGACCAGATATTACATTTGCAGTAAATAAAGTGAGCCAGTTCATGGAGCAACCTCACCAAGTACACATGGACGCCATACATATGATACTAAGGTATCTTAAGTCATCTCCAGGCGCAGGTTTGATGTTTAGGAAGAAGCACACTATTACTATTTCAGCTTGTGCAGATGCATACTATGCAAGGTGCCCAGAGGATAGGAAATCTACATCACGTTTTGCTATATTCATTGGGGAGTCACTTGTTTCATGGAAGAGCAAGAAGCAAACAGTAGTTGCGAGATCCAGTGTTGAATCAGAGTATAGAGCTATGGCCCAAGCATGTGCAGAAGTGATGTGGGTTCGTACAGTTCTGACAGATCTACATATAGATGTTCCACTTCCCACATCACTAGAATGTGACAATCAGGCTGCATTATTCATTGCCAACAACCCTGCTTTTCACGAGAGGACGAAGCACATTGAGGTGGATTACCATTATATCCGTGATATGATCCAGAAGAGCTTCATTTCTACAACACATGTCAGCTCAGGAGACCAAACGGCAGACATCCTTACTAAAGCGTTGTTTCGGGGTCCCTTTCAGAAGTGCTTGTCCAAGATGAGCATGATATATATCTATGCTCCATCTTGAGGGGGAGTGTAGAAGTTTATTTATGTTCTTGTATCTTTTATCTATTTATCTTTTCATTTGTCTACCTTATGTAATTTGCCCATAGGCTTCTCCCTATATAAGAGAGCTCAGGGCTCAAGGAATATACACAACGCTTATTTTCCCAACAATAATGATAGGCATTTGGTAAATTGTTTTTTTTAGTGTTTTAAGCCCATTTTTTATGCATGTGTTTGAAACACATGGGATGCCGTTAGTGCTCAAATGGAGGTGAAATGACATGGTATTATTGTTGGCTTTTGTGTATAAACAAGTTATCATAATGAATATGAGATTCATCAGAAGTACTTGACAAAAGGCTTTCCCTCCTGCCAAAACTTCATCACATCGTAATAGGTCTCGAGCACATGACTTACATGTCTTATATTAATATGATTCCTTCAAGTTGTTCTAGATCGCATTTGATGTCTCATAGTGGATCATGAAATCTGAGGAATGGCTCCACTCAATAGCTGAGCACAAGCCCTGAGTCATCTCACATGACATACATGCTTGTCATGTTCTTCGATTTTGATTCCATGAGAAAACGTATATTCCCTTGTCATTTGACTAATATCTGGAAGAACCATGATCATCCTGTATAGTTGGTTTCATCCAACTTGACGGTTTGACCATATTCCTCATACTACCCGTATCCATCGCATGCAGTGTCACCTCAAATTTGGGGTTGACTAATTCTCCGGCATCATCTTCTATGGAAACCACACATCAAACTGAAAAATCAGATTTTGAGCATGCTTAGGATATAGTGCTCTGGACCTCAGTTACCATCTGACAATGCCTCACAATGGACAAGAACATGCATGCGGATAATATGAGGATGATACGTGTGAGTCACCTGGTGGCGCTCGGGGTAGTGCTATGGCCTTGATTGGGGAAGATAGTTGTACCGGTTGATCGACAGTGGTGTGGATGCGAGCTAGGTGCGAACATGTGGTGTCGCCGCTCCGAGGCCGCTCCAAGATACTATGGTATATATGTAATTGCACGTGTTAAGGCACTAGCTAAAAGTTTGGTCATGTAATTAATTTTGGCTTAAATAGAACTGTACTTCTAACCTTGTGAATTAATGGTGAAGTTTTTGAGCGCATACCTATACCATTGTCGCCCTTTTTCCCTTAAAAATGGGATGGTCTTTCGCTAGAAAAGATACTATGGTAATGTAATTGCACATGCTAAGGCACTAGCTGAAGTTGGGTCATGTAATTAATTTTGGCTTTAATAGCCCCGTATTTGTAACCTTGTGATTATTTAAGCTTTTTGGGTGCACACTTATACAATTTTATTTACACATGTAAAATTCGTACTTTTCAAAAACAATTTTATTATACAGCTATAAGATATTTATATAGCATAGGTGGATTTCAACGAGTTGTGTCATCTACAAAAAATTTGCACCTATCTGGATAAAGTCAGAACAAACTCCATTTATCTGCTCGGACTTTGGTGATTACTGATAACCTCTTCTACATATGCCATTGCAAAATGCCACGTGCTTATGGAACCAACTGTAATAATATAACTACAGTACCTAACTGCATTGACATGGGAAAGACTAATGATGTTTCCCCAATTTTAAGCCTCTAGTCTCTAATTTTCCGTCCCTCTTCACCACTACCCTTCTCTAGCTGCTCTCACCTTCCTCACCTCTCTCAGGCACACTAGTTGCTCTCCCTAGATGAGAAATAAAAATACGTGAATGACCTTGATTGTAAGTGAAAGAGGAAAAAAAAAGAAAAGATTCGTGGAAAATGCTCATAAGCATATATGATCGATTGCAGATATGTTTCCATGGAGCTTCTTTCCATGATTAAAGGTTGGTTTGAGGAGATACGTGCATATCATGAGTGTAGAGCCAAATGATTGTGTTGAGATATTTGTTACTTTTTATATTGCTTATGTATTTTCTATTTTCTTTGTCTTCCTGTAGTTTATCCAACAGGTTTCTCTCCTATATAAGAGCATCTCCACACGGTATCAAAGCGACAGTCCTAGACCGGAGCCCTGACCTAAACCCCACCCCACCGACAACCCTCCGCGCCGGATCTCTCTCCCGTCGCACTGCTGTCGTCGGATCTCTCTCCCGCTACTGCAGTCGTTGGATCTCTCCTGCCGAGGTACTGCGCCACCGCGCGTGGACCGCCGCAACCCCTGTTGTGCCTCCGTGCTACCATCGCGCCCCTGCTGCGCATTCGTGTGGCCGCTGCCTGCACCATTGCGCGTGGACACCCCTGTTGCACTGTCGCATTGTTGTAGCAATCTTGTTGTCGCAACAACCCATATCTCCATTGTGTACCGACCTGTCGTCTGATTTGATCCGAAAACGATCTGATTTTGATCGGAAAACTTGATTTCAGACCTATAAATCACGTCTTCCGGCCCTAGCGCATAATGAGGATTGATGATGATGGTTGTATGAGTCTACACGTACAATCAATCCTCCGTATGATCGTGTAGACTCGCTCAGATCGGTCTAGTTCCCTAGTTGGGTTCCGTTTTCATCCGTTCTTCCATCATGTCAGAGAACAAGGGTGATATCTTTTCTTCATCTGGTGCAAAGGGCCCAACTCCCATTGTAAAGATGGATGGGACCAACTATGAATTGCGATCCATGTAGTGTCTTACCCTTATGCAATGCAACAATAAGGAGTACATTCTGATGAAGCCAGAGCCGACGGTTAAGACTGGGGACTATGCCTCGTGGAAACAGGATGATGCGCATGCACGTATTTGGCTCTCCAAGACCCTCACCACAGAGATAGCTAATGATATTGTGAATCAGCCCACCGTCGATGCGATGTGGGACATTTTAGCATCCACCTATGCCTAAGCGACTAATGATGCCAAGATTCTTCAGCTTCAGTTCGACATTTACAGGGCCAAGCAGAATGACCGTCCCTAGCATGCGTTCTACTCCTTACTTCGTGGCATGTTCGAGAAGCTTCACAACTTCATGCCTATTATGACATCTACAGAGCAACACATGGCATATAGGAACTCCACGATGGTTGGGATTTTCTAGGCTGCGCTCGATCCAAAGTATGATGCTACACGTGCACAACTCACTGGGGCAACCATACCTCCCATGGAGTAGGCCTACAACCGTCTCAGCAGGCTTCTTATTCCTCCTGCGGTCACTTCACAATCTCCTCTTCAACTATGGCCTCTTCTCGCGGCAGAGGAGGGTCCACCCAGTTCAGAGGACGTTCCCCCGTGGCAGAGGAAAGGACACCATCGTGGTCCTTAGATCTACTGTCGTCGACCAGGACACTCAGAGGATACATGCTATTAGAAGCATGGGTATCATGTTTTTGCTCGTGTGGCAAAACAGATGTAACCTTCAAAGACACATGCTTCCTAGGTTGATCTATGCCCTGATGACATTGTTGCTCGTATATGAGAGATTATGTCTCCAATTGCATGCACCATCGCTAAATGATTTACAGATACCACTGCTGCAACTAGAATCTCTTCGAGCTCCTCAGGTATCGCTTATGCTTTTTCTGGTAGTAGTGGTGCAGATATGACAAAGTGGATCATGGACTCTGGTGCATCCCACCATCTATGTGGAGACAGAGCCGGCTGAGGTCCTACAGCATTGTACCTCATGGTAGATGGGTTGTTATTACTAATGGGGTCTACTTACCCATCATAGAACATGGGAGGTGCATCTGACGTCATCCATACGCCTTCAGAATGTTTTATATGCCCCTGATTTTCAGACGAACTTAGTCAATTACTAAAGATCATTTTTTATCCTTCATCTCTTGTGTTTTAGGACATACTCACAGGCAAGGTGATTGAATGTGTTCGTGAGCAGCGGGGGCTCTATTGACCGGTTCAACTTTCTCATGCTAGTGTCTCCACTATTTCTACTGGACTAGTCTCACCATATATGTGCCACCTTCAATTTGGCCACCTTCCTCTACAGAAGTCGTGTCATGTCCTCTCACAGATTTCCAGGTGATCTTCTTTCCAGTGCGAGGCATGCCAGCTTGGGAAGCACCACCATTCCTCCTTTCCATCTCGTCAGAGTCGAAGAAGTTCTCACTTGTTTGAGCTCCTCCATTTAGATATTTGGGGTCCGAGTTGTGTCCCTGATCTCTAGGGAGACCGTTTTTATCTGGTTACTGTTGATGATTTTTCTAGACTTTCTTGGATTTTGTTATTGAAGAATAGGTTTGAGGCTGGGTTTGTTATCTAATCTTTCATCATTGAGATAAAGAATATTTTTTCTACAAATGTCAAATATCTGCGTTCTAATAATGCTATAGAGTTCTGCACCTTACAACTTTCTGAGTTTCTTAGATCTCTTGGCATTGTTCGCCATATCTCATTTGCTTATACATCCTAGCAGAACGGTGTTTCCGAACGCAAACACAGTCACTTGACGTGACCATAACCTTATATATTCAGAGTTGTGCTCCTCACGCTTACTGGGGTGACACTGTCCTTACTGCCTACTACCTAGTGAACCGCGTACCCTCCTCTGCGTTGGGAGAGAAGATCCCTTTCTCGATTGCATTTCCCGAGAAGGATCCGTTCTCCCTTACACCTCGTGTGTTTGGTTCGGTTGCTTTTGTTCATGATTTCTTACCATGTCGTAACAAGCTCTCCCTAGAGCTGTTAAGTGCATTTTTGTTGGCTACTCTCGTACCCAAAAAGGGGTACCATTGCTTTGATCCGCTTCGGCAGAAATATTTTGTCAGTGCTGATGTTACTTTCTTTGAGTCAGTCATGTATTTTTCTCCTACAGATGACATCATGCTTTGATGAGGAGATCTACATGCCTCCACGTCCTACTGTCATACTACCACCTACACCTACTCCTACTCTACCACCACCACTACCACCAACACCTCCACCACCACCTGTTCCTGTGCCTACTCCTAAACCACCACCTACCTTGACTGAGTTTTTGCCACATGTGTTTACTCGTATGTCTCGCTCTGTTCCCCCTGTTCACCCGCCTTCCCAATCATCCAACACACCTTAGGCATGTAATAAGCACATTGTTTCTACTAGTGGCACTACTGAGATGTTTAAGCAACCGGATTTTCTACAGGATGAGCAGGTGCCTTCTCAAGAGGGAAGCTTACTGGTTCAAGACATGACAAATGACCTTGATGTGATGATTGCTTTGCGAAAGCAGACGTACGCGTTCTACATACCCTCTGGCATCCCATGTTTCCTTGAACAAACTGTCAGATGATTCATGAGGTTTGCATTGGCACTATCAGCCGTGGAGATACACGGACATATCAGGAGGCTATTCAAGATAGTCAGTGGCGTCTAGCCATGGAGGAGGAGATGATCATGCTATAATCGTGTGACACTTGGAGTCTTGTTTCAGCTTCAGGTGGCGCATCTGTTGTGGGGTGCAAGTCGGTGTTTACTGTGAAGCACCGTGCAGATGGCGGTGTAGATCGCTATAAGGCAAGGCTTGTGACACATGGGTTCACCCAGACATATGGGATGGACTATCGGGATACTTTCTCTCCAGTTGCCGGACATTCTACTCTGCATATTCTCCTATCTATTGCTGTGACACGAGATTGGTCCCATTTCCAGCTTGATGTGAAGAATGCTTTCCTATATGGTCTACATGAGGAGGTCTACATGCATCAACCACCTGGGTTCGCTGATCAGGAGGAGTGTTAGAAGGTTTGCAGGCTACATAAGGCTATTTATGGCCTGAAGCAGAGTCCAAGAGCATGGTTCCATAAGCTCTCGGACTTGATAGAGCAACATGGATTTGTGCAATCGACTATCGATCACTCGTTGTTTGTACACAGTACTCAGAGAGATACATTTGTTATTCTTGTCTATGTTGATGATATTATTGTTACAAGAGACAACGAGCATGACATTCAGGTTGCCAAGGATTTACTTGGTCAATAGTTTGTGACCAAGGACCTTGGTAGTTTACACTACTTCCTTGGCCTGGAGTTTGCTAGGAACCAACGAGGTCTTGTGATGACCCAGAGGAAGTACATTGCAAATCTCCTTTCTGAGACAAGTATGATAGATTGCAGACCTGCCACTACTTCTATAGACCCGAGCATGAAGCTCTATGATGATGACACTGAGGAGGTCGACAAGAGGAGATACAAAGAGCTAGTTGGCAAGCTCCTGTATGTGACCACTACCATGCCAGATATATCCTTTGTCGTGAGCAAAGTGAGTCAGTTTATGGAGCAACCCAGACAGACACATATAGATGTAATCCATATGATTCTGAGGTATCTGAAGGCATCACCTGGCATGGGGCTTCTTTTCAGCAGAGGTACATCCCTTTCAGTTATAGCATGCGCATATGCTGATTATGCCAGGTGTCTCAAGGATAGGAAGTCTACTTCAGGTTTCGCAGTGTTCATAGGGAATTCCCTAGTATCATGGAAGAGCAAGAAGCAGACTGTGCTTGCCAGATCTACTGTTGAATCAGAATACATGGCCATGGTATATGCTAGCACAGAGATGACGTGGGTCAGATCTATTCTTACTAACCTGACTATTGAGGTGCCTCTTCCCATGCATCTCGAATGCGACAACTAGGTTGCTCTTTTTATTGCAAACAACCCTGCCTTCCATGAGAGGACCAATCACATATAGTTGGACTGTCACTACACTTGTGACATGATATATAAGGGTCTTATCGCCACTACTCACGTCAACTCTGGAGACCAGACAACATATATACTTACTATTACTAAGGCCCTCTGGCTGGCCAGAGGGCCTTACTAGAGATGTTCCAAGCTAAGCTTGATCGATATCTGCGCTCCAGCTTGATGGAGAGTGTTGAGATATTTGTTACCTTTTATATTGCTTATGTATTTTCTATCTTGTAATCTACCCAACATGTTTCTCTCCTATATAAGAGAACTCTAGGACTTCTCAGTAATGCAATTCATTCTTTCATCTCCACAGTTTGGGATTCCTATATAAGAGAACTCTAGGACTTCTCAGTAATGCAATTCATTCTTTCATCTCCACAGTTTGGGATTTGCACGTTTACTCATTAAATGTTTAAGAGGATTTAAACTGACCAGTCTTAAGTACGTTTTGTTAGAAAACATGGTGTTAAATGGGCTCTTGCTTTGGTCTTTAGCTTCTTTCTTTATCAATATGAAGCAATCAGGCTTATGGTTTTCTCCTCGAATCTTTCCTTGGCATGCATATCACATAAATGCCAACAATATAGTTGAGTTTTGTTCCTCCGATAAAGGAAGAACTTGCAGATGTTGCAGTTTGGGATCAAAGCTGGCCAGAATCATTCTCCATCATCCGTAAAATACAGCTGTTGGGACTGTGGCTAAAGAAATGAGTAGGATAGTCATTATTGGTTATAAGTGGATGCTCAGGCATCTACTGTGGATTGTGTGATTTACGATTGCAAGAAAAATGTAGTCTTTAATCTTATTTATTTATAGTTACATTTGATCTTGATGATTGGCGTAGCCTGGATTAAAAAAAACGGAAGAATGAGGCTCGGAAAAGTGGGGGAGGTAAAAAGAATGAGAAACATGCTGATTGCATGGAGGTTTGGGTAGGAATGCACTAGATTAGGAGGGGAGCATACCAAGCCATGTGAGGGAGAAGAAATGCAGTTCAGAAATGGGTTAGAGGATAGAGGAAAAGAAAATCAAAAAGAGGGATATAACCACTTGCTATCAAAAAATCATATATTTCATTGTCTTCAACATCAAGGTTAACTCCCCTTTGGGTTATTCCCAACCACAGCGGGTAGTACATCGGGGATGCCCTCCGGCACCACTCCTATTTGTGATTGCTGCTGGCACCTTGGCAGTTATGATGCGCATGGCATCTAAGGCTAGTCTGTGCCCGGGATACGACATAGATGCATTTTGATCCCCATTCTTCAGTGTGTTGATGATACATGTTTCTCAGAGGCGATGCAAGTCAGCTACGGATTGCAGCTTGCATCTTAGATATTTGGTGACATCTCAGGGCTACAACTTATAGGGAGAAATCAGTCTTCATTTCATTTGGCCTTACACAGAGCGGGATCTCTGCTGCTAAGTCCACTCCCCGTTGTGCTTGTGGCTAGCTTCCTGTTTCGTATCTTGGGCTACCCCTTGTATCGGGTCGATTGCAGGCTTCGGATTGGAAATTGATTTGGACAGACTGAAGAATAGACTTGCTGGCTGGAAGGCAAGGAATTTATCTAGAGGTGGGAAACTAGTCCTGCTGAATCACGTTTTATCAGCCATCTTGATCTTTTTTGTTCTTTAAGGCTTTTGTCAGTAACGAGAAGATTTTTCTTGGCGGATGGAAAGCAGGAGAAGCACAATATACATTATGTTGACTGGGAGACCATGACGAGCCCCAAAACCAATGGGGGCCTAGGTATTCTGTGACTGGAATGCATGAATTAGGCCCTATTATGCAAGTGGGAAAAATGAGGATTTGGTCTGTCATCTTATGCGCACGATTTATGGTATCCAGGGTGCCTTAGCGGAATCCTATTTGCGGAACTCCTCTCCTTGGCAAGGGATTTTGAAGATTCTTCCGGAGGTGAGTGAGCTGCGGTCGGTCTTGGGTAATGGTGAGGTCTTCAAGTTCTGGCTGGATAATTTGACGGGCTTGGGCACACTGGGGGAGCGATATCCACGTCTTTTCGCTTTGGCAGAGAACAAAAATATTTCAGTTAGTCAGGCATGGGATGTTGGCAGTTGGAGTCCCACCTTTACTGCAGACTTCTCGGAGAAGAGATTGACGTATTTCCTAGATATGTTCAGGGATCTGGCTGATGATGGGGACATCACACAGGGACATGACTACTTTACTTGGGACAGCGGCTGCTTCTCGGTTAAGAAAGCATTACCGGTTTTTCTTTCGTAACACTGGATCAGCTCAGGAGGACATTGCTCGTCGGGACTGCGGAATCATCTGGTGCAGTAAAATTCCGATGCAGGTGAAGATATTCATTTGGATCTTACAAAGGTGCGCTGGGACATGATTTTGATTACATGTGATGTGTGTGGAAGTTGCGGCGAAGGGATTGAAGACATGGATCATCTTCTTTTCAGCTGCAGTCTTTTCGAATATTTGTGGGCTGGAGCAGGTGTCGCGTATCTTCCAGGGTCATCATCTTTACCCAGAGAATGTGTTGGGACATTTTAGAGCACTTCTGTCGACCTGGAATCTTGTATCTTAATTTTTTCTAGTGTATTAATATAGTGTTGCAGTGGGTTTCATCTCAGGATGCCATCTCTTTCTCTTCAAAAACAAAGGTTAACTCTCCTTTTTTTGGAGTTTTACATTGTAGTTACATGTTGAAGTGATGCGTCGTTGCTATCCAAGGCATCCCTTTTAAAAACATAAAATCAAATACAACTTGAACACAATAAATAAAACACATTCCAAGATAAATTAACTGCAATAAATGGGCTGCATCGATAATGTTGGAGGCAGCACCAGAACAGGAGCATGAAGAAAAGGTAATTTACTGGACAGAGGAAATGTCAGCAAAGCTTAAGCATGGCATAAATAGCAAATATGTAGGAAGAAATCATAGTCAATGTTTGCAATCTGGGTATGTATGCAAATACATTAATTGAAGTTGGTAATGATCTGTCACTATAGGAGGCTACTAGGATGCATACCCGTGCTTCGCAGCGTGAGTGTTTTTTAAGTTAATGTATGGAATTAGAAGGTAAGAATATAAGAACATATTAAGAGCGTAATATGAGAAGTATGGAGAAGCTTATTGCGAAGAAATTATGGTGATCATGAAAGTACATTTTTCAAAAAGAATGCTTCTTTTTCATGACTTAATTGATAATACTTATATGTAATAAACAATTGACATAAAATCGAAATAAGAGCAAAGAAAAGAATAAAAAGTCCAAATACGTAAGGGAGGGAGGGGAAATTTGGTTGCAAAAAGCGTACATGTTCTTTATCCAATGTTAGTTCCACCATAGTTGGTGTTTATTAAATTTATGATATCTAGGGTTTTCAAAAAAAAAACAAACATCATTGTATTAATTGATAAATATGTTTTGCGCTCATAAATATGAAGATATAAAAGATAATAAGTGATTGCATATATGATCCATGAATTATTAGCCTTCTTAGCTTTTTCCATTAATTAGATTTTTAAAATTTGATGTTATAAAATAAAAAATTATAATAATTGATATTATAGAAAGTGAAATTAGATACTTATTCTTTTGTTTATTTAATAATAATAATCTTCAATTTAATTGATTCCTATTTGAGGATTTGATTTATAAGCTTCAATTTTTAAAATAATTTTAGAAAATAAACAACAATTGTAATCATTGAAAAATAAAGATGATGAATTATTACATAGAAAATAATAAATAAAAAATAAAGATGATGAATTATTACATAAAAAGTTATCTCCAATAAGTTAAAATATAACGACAGAAATTTTTGAGCATGTGAAGTGTAACAGGATAAAACACATATTAGTCATTATTGTATAAAGTATTAAGTATAATATGATTAATATAAACAATTAAAAGTTTACAATATGGCAATAAATAATGATGTTTTTAAGAGAGATAATAACTTGTATGTTAAGAAGAGAGAAAATGCTATAAAAAAGGAATTGGTTTGGAAAAAAAGGATGTGAGAGAAAAACTCCTTAAATCTAGAAATTTAACCTAGCAAGAGGGGGAGTGAAAATGGGAGAGGAGAGAAGAATGCTTAGTGAGATACCCAATTTTAATAAATAGATAGAGATGATAGTTTTTTTGTATTTTTTATGATTATTATGCGTTTAATTTTAGTTAGCAGAAATATATTTTTATTTTTAACGATACAATTATTTTATGGATTCTTCATTATTTATCAATGTAGGTATCCCGAGGAAAGATCATTAGTTAATACGAAAAAATAATGCAATTAAGTACACATTATATCTTTGTTTTTTATTTTATTATGGGAATGAATTTTGAAATTATGTGTTGTACTTTTATATAAGAGATAGAAGAATACGAAAAGAATGTATGTTGTTTAATAACTTACTTCATAGATCTTGTAGTATTTTACAAAATAAATAGTGAAGTTAAACATCACAAATTGAATTGTTGTAAAGTGATTTATAGATTGTAAAATGGTTATGATCAGATATGCAATATATATTATTATTACTTTATAAATGAAAATATTTATTCTTACCATCCATTAGAACGAAATGAACGTATTAATTAAATGAGTTTGATATTGTAGAAACATTAATAGAATAATGTACATTAGAATAATGTATATTTTATTTTAGATTCAATTAAGGTTGAATTATATTATATACATTCTAAAAATTAAATGATAGTATTTTAAAATAAAATAAGAAAATCCAATTGCCGGCAAAGTAGCTGGAGGGAGAGAAAAATGTCAGGGAGAGTGTTAAGGTAGGGGGGCTGCGGGAGAGGCGAACACGTGTCAGTCCCATAGAAAAATCTGGGTGAAACCCAGCTTTAATATAGGTTATAGATTTCTATATTTACTGGTCGTATCATGCCATTCTTGGGAGCACGAGTATGAGTGGATTTATGGAAGACCCCCAAACCAGGACAAATTATCCCCTCTACTACAACTACGACTCAAGGAAAAATATGTCATGTCCTGAAGGACATGACGTAAGACTCGACGTCTGCTATCCAAATCACATGGTAAAGACAAATAGTATATGCGCTGATTCTAACATCGTCGGTCTCTCTAGAGAGTTTACCATTTACATGCATAGAATAAACAGCAAATATGCTCATAAACAGTCTAATCTCTATTTTTTGTAGAACCAGTGTTATGAGCAGCTATTCAAGATTAATTATTTTGATAAACACGTACGTTCAAATATTTTCTATTTTACATTTTTAACATTTTTTATTGATTGGCTTGAGTGTTTGGAGCATGCCATGCACACAGGGCAATCATGAACTTAAACCCTTGACTATATATTCTTGAGAAACATCTGTCCTTGTTCGTGGTGTAATGCTGCTATATTTTGATACTTTCAGGCTTCTGTGGTGTGATGTTGCTATAATTGATGTGTATTTTCTCTCTCCTTGTTCATCTTATTTATCTGTATTTGATTTATCATGTTGTCCTATATTTTGTATATTTACATCTCATTTATTTTTTATTTTTTAAAGCAAACTTATTCAGTTGTATTAATTATCATCATGTTTGGATGTTAGGATGCATGAATATTGATTTGGATCGTATTCGATTCATTATCATATATGTTAATTCAAATTTTGTTGTCCATATATATTTCATTTTCAAAATGGATACATATATGGATACAAATACCATCTTTTGAACCCTCCCATACATATAAATTTAATCTAATCTACACAATTTTGATTCTATTATTTTTCCTATCTAATTCGCATCCATTTCATACTGATATCCATTTTTAATGATTTGGCAATGCATTTTCCATATTCATTGATATTTATATCCACATCCATATTTATATTTTAACATATTTATATTTTAAAATAGATAAGAATACTGTAACATTTACATTGGTATTCGTATCTAACCATTTGCATCTTTAAGAATCAATTGATGGTGTGGGGGCACGGGTCATGGCATAGCAGGTACTCGACCCATCATTTTTAAACGGGTAACCTGATAGTTTAGGGTCAAAGTGAACGGATCAAATCGGGTACCCATTGACCCCGATATTTTTAAACACCCCTATTTATAACTGTCGATGTTTGGATGTTACTTTCCATAAAGTTGGATGAAGCTCAGGTTCAAGGGGTCGAGTTTGTGGTGGGTATTAGTAATTCAAAACCTATACCCATTTATAACACTACTACCCAAACCCACTTATTTATTAAATGGATAGTTATAAGCGGATACCCATATATCCAATGGGTATTCATTCTCCAATATAAAATCAATCATAAAATAATCATTTATATACTATACTCTCACAACAAGATAAAAAAATGTATATAGAAATCTAATACACATCCAACATAGAGACAATTCTAAATTGTAAAGGTTATAAATTATTTGGAGATGTTGAAGATATAAATGAATGAAAACATTGAAGATGCACAACACATTGATATTTAGTCCATATGTAACACATAATGTGTGAAGTCAGTGTAGGAACACCAAATATATGCAATACATGTGCATGGAATTGAACTCATGGACTTATATCAATTTGATGGTTTATCTCCGTTGGATCAAAAATGTATGCATGCCAGAGATACAAAAATATAGTTGAATTTAAACCAGTAAATGAATGAGGAGATATGTAGTGAGGGTTTTATATAGATGATCTGAAAATGATTAGACATGGGTTAGGTTTAATTAGCTTGAATAATGTGGAACATAAACACACACACACGTATATGTGTATGTACATATATATGTATGTGTATATGTATACGTATACGTATATGTGTATGCATATGCATTTAGGTTCGGAGAGGGTTCGAATTCAGGTACCCGCAAGGGAATCCCAAATCCTCACTCGCACTTGCATGGATAGTAAGTTTCTAACCCAAACCCGTAAAAAAACATGTCAGATTTCAGATCGTTAAATGGAGCGAATTTGTGTCGGGTCCCTAATGTATACAACTAGATTGACATCCCTAATGAAGCCATATATATGCTGATGGGAATAATAACATGGGGTAAAAGTCTGTGATGCTCCCTCTCTTGTCAGTTTTGGTGGTTAAGTAAATTTGTGTGTGTGTATAGAGAGAGAGAGAGGGAGAGAGGGAGAGAGAGAGAGAGAGAGTTAATCCTATGAGAGCCAAAACTTATGAGAGCACGAGAGCGGTGATTCTGGACCATTAGATTCAACTAGAGAGAGAAGACAGAATCTAATGGTCCAGAATCACCACTCCCATGCTCTCACAGTTTTTTGCTCTCACAAGATCACTCATCTCTCTCTCTCTCTCTGAGAGCTGATCATGTGAGAGCCAAAAATTGTGAGAGCATGAGTGCAGTGATTTTGAACCACTAGATTCGATCATCTCTCTCTTCATTGATTGCATGAGGAGAGAGAAGAGCTGAATCTAATGGTCCAGATTCACTGCTCTTATGCTCTCACAAATTTTAGCTCTCACGGGATCAACCCCCCCTCTCTGTATATATATAGTTTCCTTTTTATTTGCAATCGCACACAATTGTAAGGAACCAAAATGGATGACATCATGTGCAACTATTGTTTGACATAATAAACACAGTGCATACATATACATTTACACATATGACCTACCTTAGAAAATCGAGTTTAAAAAATAACAGAAAATCGAATTTAAAAAATAACATATGAATGTGCATAGGGGTACATACATAGGTACACATATCCAACATATATGCACATATTACATAATTGTCTTTGTGTAGATGAACATGTAAAGACACAAATCCCTACATTGAAACTGAGGTACAGACGGCATTGCTGTTCAACTTCAGTCATTTAGTTTTTTGTTAGTTTGTTGTTTCTTTTTGTCATTTGACTTGTTTCATTTTGCAATTTCATATTCAAACATGGAAGCATAGATATCTACTTGCTAGTACTGCCATATTATAGTTTAGACAACATGCAAGAGGACAAAGAAACTGCAATATTATGATCACAAAATTTACCAAATGAGATTACATTCGCATTGCAATGAAAAAAATTACATGCCACGTATCACATATGATTTGTCGTCCATCATCATTTGCCACAGAGCATTCATTCCATGAAATTACATGTCCGAGAAAAAAAACATATATAACTTATATAAACCATGCATACCAATTCAAGTTCAATGCACTAATAACCAACATGGCATAATCAAGAGGAAAGAAAGTTGAATTCTTTCAGATTCCGCGTAATATCACACACCAGCAAAATGGTTAAAAAATATACAGAATACATCTCTTGTGGCAATAGCATGCTGATCTTTTGGCAACATAGGTCAACTGTTGCAGCAACGAAAATTATGCTTTTTCGGGCTCCTTTGGTTGCCCGGTTACCCTGGATAGCCCCGGCATATCCCGCGCTCTATCTCTGCATCATGAATTGGAATTAGTTGTATGAACCGCATAATTTCTTTGTTATAATATTTTTTAACTACGTTCAAATAAAAAAATTAACATAAAAACATATTATACTCATTTAAAAAGTTAATATACTACACAAACAATTTTACATCACATCACATTTATCATTCCAACACTCTCTAACCCTCTTAACCATCCAAACAACTACTATTCACATAAGGTTACTCTAACCTAACCCAACCCAACCTAGTTACCAAAGATGCCCTTAAAGTAAGTTGAATATATTATTGAATTACCTTAAAATAACCTGTAAAAGTATTTTTATTTAAAATAATATTATTAATCTATAAAAACATTAAGGGCCTGTTTGGTTGTCAGCTTACCCCAGGACAACCTGGAATAACCCTACTCTATCCATGCATCCCTGGGTTGGTTTTAGTTGTATGGACTATACAATTTATTTGTTATAATATTTTTTTAAAGACGTTCAAATAAAAAATTAACATAAAAAATATTATAATCATTAAAAAAAGTCAATATAACACATACTCAATATCACATCACATTTATCATTCCAACCATCTCAACCATCCAAACGATTACTATTCACAGGAGGATACCCAAACCCAACCCAACAAGCTCTAAATATTAAGTAGATCATGTAGATATATCACTTTTCATATCAACCAGCAAAGGGACTCCATCTCGCTTTTTACCTATCAATGTGGTTCAGAATGGTGGTTCTGATGGTGCATGCCATCTCGAATTCTATATTGAAAACAACAAAACCTGCATAATTAGTTATTTGCAAAAGATCAATCTTTCAGGTCAAGATGGCAAATTAATAATGAAGACTTGATACGTTTCAAAGCAAGTGGAATGTGCATGTATATTTGTGCATGTGTTGTGCAAAGCCGTTGATCACATATACATTGAGCTATAAATATTAAAGCTACTTACATTGGTTCCAAGAAGCAAGTTAAGTTTAAAAGAACAACTAAAAAGAAACTCAAATTAAGAAACAATGACGAGCTCGGATCAAGAAGAAACTCAAGTTTAAAGCTCTAACTGGAACCAACATTAAGCTTAAGTTAAATCAACTCGAAGTAATAACAAGCTCAAGCTTCGAGTCAAAGTAACAAGAATCTCAAGTTAAAGCTATGGTTCAAAACAACAAAAAGATCAAATCTCTTGTGTAGTTGTTTTGTTCTTAGAAAAAATATTAAAGTCTCTAAAAGTCATGCATACGACATAAGCACCTTACTACATGATGAATCACCAACTCATCATCTTTATCCATTTATTTTAGCTTAAATTCCCTTATAAAATACTTGTAAATATCAATAAATATCACTTATTAACAATTCTCATTTATCTGTAAATAGTGTATGTTTATCTCTATTTTAACCTAAAATAAAGAAATGAAGGAAAAAGAAAGAAACTAAGAAGAGTGTATGCATGCAATAAATACAGGCTAATCCTAACCTCAAGAGTATGTCAAGACTTGACCTAATCGACAAGGAATAAAGTAGGGGGAGACATGATCTTTAGGTAAAAAAATTAATAAAACCAATCCTCACTTGTTTATATTCATCATCGTATATTTTGCACATATCCTCTACTATTCTATTTATCATCAAAATAACCTCAAATAGAAATATTTTCTTCTTTGAATTTGTACACAAAAATAACGAGTGCATAATAAAAATAATTGCAAGAACAAACCTTGTCAAAATTAAGAATACCAACACTCTGAAAGGCCGCAAAGCAAAACTTATCAGATCAATATCTTCTCCAAAAAAACTCAAAATAAATCAACTTTCATTATGTTCTAAATTAAATAAGATTTAAAATAAAGTGTTTTCATAAAAATCAGAGTTAAGATGTGAAAGTTGGCTTTTTGGAATGCTATTGTATATTGTGTCTATGTTGTACCTATATTATTTATTATATATATAAATATATATATATATATATCTTTACATTTTTTGCACATGTCATATTTTTAATGTTTTATTTATATTGCATTTTATTTATATAAATGCAAACAAAATAACAAAATGAAAATGAATAAAAATAAAATAAATATACTTGTATTGTAGGTATCATGTACATATACTGTACATAATACTATTTAATTAACTTATTAAAATAACTCGTAAAAATAAAATAAAAATATATTTAAAATCTTTAAATTATTTTGTAAATTAGTTAATTATCGATTTATGTAATTATTTGTAAAATATATAATTAAAAAAATATTTATGGTAAATATTGTATTTTTACTAATAAATACATGTATTTATTTATTTATGCCAGTTTATTTAACTTATTTAATTTATTAAAATCCAGTCAAACTTATTTATTTAGTTACATCTTTTATTTTGAAAATATTTTTATTTAAATTTATTTTCTATTTTATTTTGTACTTATTTCATCTTTATTTTCTGATTTGTCCTTTTCTATTTGGACGCATGTGGGCTAACTCCTCATTGGTAAGACTCAGGTCAACTCTCCCATTCGACCAACTTAGCCTGAATAAGTGTCAACTACCTACCTTTCCCTCCTACCCGAATAACCTGCTTGTCGCCCTACTTCCTTGAATTTTCCTGACCCAATCTCATACCCTTTTCACTTTATTTCTTCACAAGATGATTTCCCAAATAACCTGCTCATTGGCTCGAATAAAATTTTTGCCCTTTCGACCACGATTTGTGTGCCTCCCTATTCAAATTTCACTAGAGCTTCACTTCTATGTATACCCCTTCCAGATCTCCATCTCAGGCTGATCTATTTTTGGCCTCTTTCCCTCGAGCTTGAGCGTCGAAAATCAGAGCTGGTGACAGGAGCTCTTGATCCTGCAAGTGGGAGTGAGTGAAAGAGTGCCAGGAAGCGAGATCCAACAAACCGATTGAAACTATGTCGTGTTAAGCTTCTTCAGCCGATACACCACTGCATCGAGAATGCAACCACCACTATCTTCATCGTAGGTAGATACAAAATATTTTGCTTTTCATTTTAGTCTTTAATTCATAAATAAAATTTCATTCATATTTCCTTTAGATCAATACATCACAACTCAGCCTCTGATCTTCCCTATCGGAGGTCTTCTGATTGTTTAAATCCATTCCAATTATCACCTCATCACTGCCAATCATTTCTCCACCTCCCTATCACGATCTTATCCCTAGATCTGACCCAGATCTGTGCATTTGGTCTCAACTCCAACCACCTCACTAGAGACCGATCCAACCCCTCTGTTTTACTGTTATTTTACTCAATAACCTTCACCAAAGTATTGTCTCCGAGCATAGAATAAATTGCTAGACTTAGGAGCACCATCTGGACTCGGATCGAGGTTTTGGGAGTCGTGTTTCATTGGTAGAAGACCTCGAGCTCCAGGTCCCCGATCAATGGGACTCGGACCTTGAGCTCTTCTCAGATCATAGTGGAGCTTCGTCAGATATCTTTTGGACCCTTCAGATGATAGATCTGATGTAGATCGCTGCAGCATGAACCGATTGAACTTCAACAGCTCTGACATTCATCCTGTTCTTCCAGACACCTTTTGAATCATTGGATCAAGAACCAAGTTGCTAGATCCCATCACAGCCGCATCTTCAACCCCAATTCCATGCCACTTGATTTGATCTTGATTGTTGCATACTAGCCATCCATTCAGCACGTGACGCACGAGAGTTGTTGGTGATTTTATGTTTCCTCTTATGTTATTCCTTTTATTTGTAAATAACTCCTAAGTGAACACACGCCACTTCTTGAACGCTTGAATAATTGGAATAGTATCCTTATTTGTTTTTAGATTTACATTTCAATCCTGTTTGCATAGATTCGCGTGTGTCAGCATATGTTATATGGAGAAATTGCAATAATTACTCATCGTTTATTATTATTATTTGGTCACTACTTGTTAGATAAATGCTAATAGATCCAATCCATCACATCTCACGTGCACATGCACATGTTTCTATGATTAATTTGCATATTTTGCCCAATTGTTTCTTTTTCTGTTATTGTTTGGTTCATAAAATTTAATTAATTACAAATTGGTCCTTTTACTATTGTTTAATTATTCGGTCTTTAATTGAGTTTAATAAGCAGCTAATTAATTTTAAAATTTCCATAAAAAATTAGGATTATATCATTCTAATTAGTTTTATCACCCTTATTTTTTGTTTTCAAAATTAATTTGTTTTGTTGTTTTTCAAAAATTCAAAAAACCCTAAAATTTGGTCGGTTTATATTAAAACTTTCATAAAAATATAGAAAATATTCTAAAAAAATCCCAAAAAATTACTGAAGTAAGTTTTACTTTCTGTAAAATTTTGATTTGAAAATTCTTTTAGAAAACTCTAAAAATTGAAAACACAGAAAACCTTTAAAAAATCATATAAATTCTTTCAAAAATTAAGAAAATCATAAAATAGCTTGTTTTGAAGCTTGAAAAATAATCTTATGCTTTGACTTTATTTCCAACATTTTTGAGTTTATTTTATATATTTAAAATCTAAAAATAGTAGCTTGAAATCTATTTGTATTTTATTTTCAATTTTTATTAACTTTAAAATTCTTAAAAAATCTAAAAAATCTACAAAAATCACAAAATAGTATAAAAAGATGTAAAATACAAAAAGAACTTTATTTTTATTTTCTGATTATTTTTATTATATTTGAAAATACAAAAGACCCTTGGTTTCTTTGTTTTAAATATTTTTTATTTGTTTTCTTTTAAATTAAAAAGATAAAACATTTCAAAATTAAAAATCATAAAAAAATTGAAAATAAGAAACATAAAAAATAAAAATAGTAATAATACATAAAAATAAAAGCATTAAAAGCACATAAAAACAACGAATAGAGAAAAAGAAAAGAATTCCTTAATTAATTTTCATTAATTAATAACCTCGGGTATCGTTGCCTCCTTGAGTTCGATTCTACTCGCTATGCAGGTAAAATAATGGCTCTTCTAGCTTTTTGTTTGATTTATTTTCTTGACTAGAAATAATTTTTGTTTGAAACGGTTTTGGGTTACGACGACCACATCACTTGTGCATATCATCACATTTTCTTTATTAAATAATTAAAACCCGAAATTGTCATATTCAACACTAGGATCATACCCATTTATTCTTGATTCTTAGTTCACATTTTTCTAGCTTGGACATCGTTATAAGACATTTTTTATGCACATGTACACCTTGAGTATTCATTGGTGCATCAAGTGCGAATAGTAGGATTTTTTTACTATTTAAGAATGTGCACGATACACTTGTTCATTGGTGCACGATACACTTTCATTCTTTACTGTTACATAGGTACACAACCCCATGCACTGGTACATTATTATTATGTGCACGGGTGTTAGAGATGAATATGATCGAATACATGTATAGATATAGTTGTTATTATAACCTTATCCTTTATCCAAATATCCCGCAACTGTGTAAAATAGAGAACCATATCAAATATGAATGCAAAATAGATTTTGATAGTACAAATACGGATATTTGACATACGAATATGAGTACTAGATATGCCCAAATTTACTTAAAATATAAACATTTTAAGTTCACAATAACATATTACGTATGAAAATTACATTAAATATTTTAATAACGAATATGGACTTAAATATAACTAAGTAACAAAAGAAAGCTTACCATACTTATTTGTATGTGTATCATATTAGTATTGGTATCCACCAAAATTTGAACGTTCATACTTATATTCATATTCATTTTGTATCCAAATTTGCATCCTTCAAAAATGATTATGTGTATTTGCATCCTCTAAAATTTGAATGTTTGTATTGTCAAAATTAAGGATATCAAATTTGTATTAGTATTCGTCGAATGCTGAATTTCCGCATTTGTATTAATTGGATATAAGCAAATGACATCCATGTCCTCTATTTGACGAATGCGAATAAGAATGGATGCAAACATATTTGTATTTATTTTCATCCCTAATCGGTGCACACTCTTGATGCATTTAACCTAATGTCTGGTACATCTTTATGTACAATAATAAACATTCGACCAACGGAATTTGAACTTAATCATTTCGATCTTTGTTTTGTCCATAAATCAAATTGCATAGGTGCAACATTTGAGCATTGGTACATCTTGGTCTCTAAACCTTTCTTATAGCGTAATTAGTCCCCATGCTTCGCGACACCAGTGAATTGAGCTAATTTTTTAGTCATTTGTGTTTTAATTCAATTGGTTTCTTTTTAAGTTGAGATTTTTACCCGGCAGACCCTATAATCTTTGCAAATTACCTTTACGACCTTTGAAACATCCTAATTCCTCTCTCAACCCCGTAAACTTGCTAACCCTTACCCTACAGATCCTCTAGTTAACCTCCATCCATTTACCCGTTAAAACTAACCGGATTCCGTTATAAGGTTTTACATTATACCTATTTTATTTGTTAAATTTACATTCAATGCCATTCCCCCTCACCCTCCTCCTGGTATCTGTTTCCCACCCCTTGCCCTCGGCCCTCACCCTCCTCGTTGTCCTCCTCGAAGCCCCGGCCCCCGCTACGTCGCCCGAAGCTCCAGCTGCGTCGCCCGAAGAACCAGGTCGAAACCCCCCTCCCCCCGGGTCAGGCCGTGTTGAACCCCCCCTGCCATCTCGCCATCTCCACCGTGCATTCCCACCGCCATCCGCGGACCCTAGTCCTTCATCCATCGTTGGAAGAGCACCTCCACCACCACCGTGGGTGTGCCCAGCTCCGCCCCCTTCAACACCAGTCATCGACCGTGGGTTAACCACATTCTCGCCACGCCACCGCCTTCAACTCCATCGCTGACCAAGCTCCATCCACCCGAGCCGCCGTCTAGATCCCCTCGTCGTTCCTGGAGCAGAGCCCTCTACTGGACGCACCGCTCTGCCATTACCGACTTCCACTGGAGAACCACCACCACTTCGCCCACCTATGCTCACCACAAGAGCATCGTGCTCGTGCCTGTCTGTCGTCCTCCAGCCGCGTGTCTCCGCTCGCCGCCTTGGTTTGGTGAAGAAGAAGGTTGGGGCGGCGCCCCAACCGCTCGAAGCCCCCTGCCTACCCAGGTCGAAGCCCCCCTCTCTCGAGGGTCTCCTGTTCGAAGCCCCCCACCCAGACCGTCGCAGCCCCCTTTCCCCGCCCACCGCCTCCCCCTGCTCGAAGACTCCTCCCCTGCTGCTGGAAGCCTCCCCCGGTCGCGCGCCTCCCCTGCTCGAACCGCCAACCGCTTGAAGCCCCCCTGCTCGAGCCCCCCGTCGGTTTATTTTTCTCTTGTTTAATTCTAGCCGTCCGATCGTGGTTGGTTAGATTAACTCGTTTTTAACCTAAGGAAGTAAACACTATATGTGTCAATTTAAGGATAGGGTTCGTGGGGTAAGACGGAGCAAGTTTACGGAGTTGAGGGAGGAATTAGGATATTTCAAAGGTCGTAGAGGTAATTTGCAAAGATCATAAGGTTTGCCGGTAAAATTCCCTTTTAAATTAGGCCTCCCATAAGATTGTACGGAATCCTTTGTATCTCATTCCAATACGCACTAAGAGTACAACACTCTCTACTCTCTTATACATGAAAAAGACTCATTATTGAGTCTGCTCTGCTATATGATCTTAGCATTCTTATGCTCTCTCAGTGTTTGCTCTAAAACCCCTCTTAGCCAATCCCTTCCATTTGCTTTTCATTCTCTACTTGATTTGTCTGCGAGCCTATTTACATTTCTTTAAGATAACTTTTTATAAGTCCAATATTAATCCAACTCTTTTTAAGTCAACTTGTTTATCGACTTATCTCGAATTAATACTCGGACAACTCCTTTTCAACTCCTTTTCTAAACATGCATTTAGTTTCTACTCTTGGATAGATATTATGATTTATCTCTTTTGTAACCATTCATTCAAATTCTATTTTGATTATATTTTAATATAACAAATTTTCGAAATCATCCACTTGAATTTATTCTTGATTTTTTTGTAAGACATCTAATCTCGCCATCCATTTGTTTTCTACCATAGGTTAGTAATATTTTAAGACTCTTTCTTTCATATATAAAAGGACCCTAAGATTATCCTCTCATCTCTGGAATAGATCTTTTGCGAAGCTCTACTATACGCTGTTGTTCTATTTATCATCTTATATACAAATTCTGTTCGCAAAATCCTCAATTTATATCTACATTTTATTAAAGGATCTATTTGCATCTTATCAGCTTTTAAGAATCCATATTGCACTGCATATTTGAGAAGGCTATATCATAATTTATATCTCTCTTTCGTCTTGGCTAAAAGATGTTTTATGTAAAGGCCTTTCTTCCTAACAGAAGGAAAATTCTTAGTAATGTTGTATAGACATTCTATGTGAAAAAACGTTTCTTCTTGTGTGGAAGATAAATTTAGTTGAGGTTCTGTACCTAAAGGCATTTTGTGGGAAAGTCTTACTTGTGTAGAAAGTAAATTGAGATAGACGTGTGTTTGTTTGGACTACACCAGAAGTAGTTCTTGTAATGAGAGTTTACAAGTCTTGATAGGCCAAGCTCAAGCACAAGACGTAGCCCAAGGTGGATGAACATGTATAAATACGTATGCATCGCAGTTGCTTGCTACTGTGCTTGTTATTATACTTATATCATTAGTCGTTGTTAAGAGGAAGCTTTTTTAATTAGAGAAGTTGACCTAAGTGTCTCCCTTCCTTATTCATACTAGTTGGCATAAGTGTCTCCCAAGCTCGACAAGTTTAGAGAAGTTGACTTAAGTGTGTCCTTTCCTTTGATGGCGTCCCTCCAAAGAGAGGAGAAGGCCCCAATCCAACTTATTTGTAAGAGACGGAGCAAAGGGACTTAGAACCAACGAGAACATATATTTCCAAACAATGGAGTGTCCATGTTGACGTTCTTCAGCAAGATTGATTGACCCACCTGGGAAAGAGTTTACACTAAGGAGGTTAGAAACCCAAGGTTTACATGATTCAAGATTGTTGATAGCAGCTTTGAAGAGAAGCGAATAATTTGGTGTCTTGAGATCAATAAATCTCCAACCATCATTTCCCCCAAGCAACTTTAACCTTGTTTTGATTTTTGATATTTCCATTCCATAGGAAATTTCATCAAACTTTGTCTATTTTCTCAACTGTGTGTATTGAGATTTAAATACAAGACTTAATGTAGGTTGACAACGGGTGAGGGAGGAGTTTAGTAAGGAGACTCACGTTGTAACGGAAGCGTCTTAACTTTCTAATCTTGGAGTTTAGATATGTCCATCGGTTGGACTTTGGTGTGGAAAACCCAATTGTAATTTATGGGCAACATTCAGTTTCCCTTGAGAGATCTGGGACTTAGTTGCTTAAGCCATCCTTTTCACACATCCTTCTAGACAATCCCTGTGCCAAGGTATTAAATGGAAATAATATACCAAATACCATTGTCAAAAGCCTTCATAAGGATGAGCAATGCTTGCTTTGCTGGGACTTGAGAGCTAGCACCGTAGAAGATGCAAGTCAAGCCACACTCTCAACGTGAAGACAAATTAAGAAACCAAGTGATTGAAATGATATTAATCTCCAGAAGGAACTCAAATTCACTTGAAATAATTTCAATGGATATTCTTGTACTTTGAAATGCATGCCTTTTGGCTTTATATATGCCTTCTGATCGACCACCAGAGAGATGCTTTTGATCTGCCAGCTTTGGCCAATATGGTCGTGTACTGTTTCAGAATGAAAAAAACTGAAATATGATGCAGTAGCCGCTTGAAGCCAGCAGGTAATAAGAGAGCCTTTCTTTGTACATGGATAATCTTCGAAAAACATGAGATGTGATTTCCAAATCATTTTCGCCTAGGAGGCATCTATTCACTGTGATGATATGGAATTATCGTAGTTGATTCTGAGATTACCAGTTTTTGATGGCGTCTTCCTCGTACAACCCTTGCATCGCGCGCGTTCCTATGCAATTTTTCTCGCATCAGAGATATATCCGCATTTAAAGATCCCCAGTAGCTCTCTTTGAAATCTCCTTGAACCAACTTCTTCTTTTTTGCATTCAGAGTGCAAATGCCCTTTAGCACTGGCAGTTTCATGTTCTCATCTCTCTTATCTGGGAAATGGCTTCCCTTGCAACTTTTGTAACTCCAAGGACAACCACTACAAAATGGTCTCAAATTTCAGTGTATCAAGTCCTACTATTCCTCTATAGGACGAGCGATATATTTATCTAGTGTAGCATCGTACCTCATTCCATGTTTTTAAAGTAGGTGTGATAGGAAGTTAGTTTATGGGATCGTATATATCATCTTCCATTTATTTAGAACCTCGATCCAAGTCATATCCTCACTAGTTGTCATTATTAAACTCAACGATTATGGCTAGGGATGAAAACGAATATGAATATATTCGTATCCGATCTGCTACCGTATCCATTTTATACATATTTTGGCATTTCCATTCGTTTTAAAGTGGATGCGGATATTGATATCACTTCGACATACGCTAATATTCGTTTTCGTATTTGTATATCTATTCTAGTATATAAATAGTCATATCGTTATTAATAACTATGTATAACAACAATTTATGATTGCATGCACCATTCTTGATATAATTGTTATGAAATGAATATATTTGGTATATTTATTTTAGAACTTTTATCAGTTGTGCCCCTCTAGGATACTGCAATATTAGTTATGCCCCTCCCTTTTGGGAATATCAAATTTATCCCCGACTTCTTATACAATGATCACTTGTGAACTTTCGTTAGTTTGGTTGTCAATTAGTTGAACTAAGCCATGATTTATTAAAATCATGGTATAGTTAAGAGGGACATAAAAAAATGCCTACTTCATCCTTCAGCCCATCCTCCACCACCCCTCCTCCTCGATGTTTCAAACCATGGTGTAGTTAAGAGGGACATAACAGGAAAAAACCTCAACTTCATCCTCCAGGCTCCAGCCCATCATCCTCCTCCACTACCTCCTCCTCGACGGTGATGACAAGCTCGAGCTTCTTCATGCTCGAGCTCGTCAACGCATTTGCTGGTCGAATGTGAACCCTTCCCATGGAGCTGATCTAAAACACACGGGAGGATAACGTGGTGACAACAAAGGAGAACAGCCATTACCTGGAGTTTGATAATTCTATCAAAGCTCGTATTTGATCCTTAATAGAACCTTCACCGGAGATAAGTACTATCATTCAATCCTCCACCAACGACTAGGAGCTCCATCCGCCCCTATCATTACAACTTGGGGTTAGGGATGATCGTGGCGATTGTTGTTGTACCTGCAATGGAAAAGAAGGCTCGAGCTTGTTGATTGACCTTGTCGTTGACAGCCACAGGTCTCTGTTAAAGGTCAGTCGAACAGGGAATATGTGGAGGGGATTTCTAGATTGTGACAATGGAATAGAGCTCAACTCGGTAGCTCCTCTTTCCTCTTCACTCCAAAGACTTGTGGGGGGTCGGGGGTGGTGGGAAGGGTGCGCAGAAGGTCAAGGTCGAAGGTAGTGGGCTAGGTGGTGGGGAGGGGACTAAGGAGGTTGGGGGCGGTGGAAACCATTATAGAAATGTATATTTTAGTTAATCTATTAAAATTTACTGTTATTGTTCGTATCTGATTCATATTCATCTCCTATTCATATTCATTTTTAAGGATATGATAACATATATTTCATATCCGTCAATATTCGTATCCGCATTCGTATTCATATTTTAAAATAGATAAGCATATGATTATATCTATATTTGTATCCGTGTCCGATCATTTTCACCCCTAGTTATGGCTCACCAAGACGTGGCAACGAAGGTTCCCTTTTGCTATTGACCTTGATGATGTCTATTAAACACGACAATAAGAATCATGCCATGTTTGTGAATTCAATTTCTCACAAGAGTATTTTTACAATAGATATCCGATGCATATGCCATTCTAGTTTAAGTAAAAAACGATAGAAATTGTATCTGATGTTTATATATAGCAGCTTCAGCTACACCAAACACTTAATGAATTCTTTTTTTCTGTCCATTTTCTATTTGTGTCTAGCGATTGGTAGATAACTTTTAAAAAAAGACATTAAAAAACGATATAATCTGTGTGTGTATATGTTGAAGTAATCATGGGCAATATATGAACAAAATCAGTCTTAGAATTACATGATTGTATAACTTACAACAATCATTACAGTAGAAAAATTTTAAAAAGGGTGAATAATCAAAAAAAGGTCCCACACAATTCCCAATTAGAGATCTCATTTTTCAAATATAACGAAGAGAGGTCAAACATTCAAATTTACGGTCTAACATCAACATAGAAGCTTACAAAGGCATGTACTTGAGAAAAAAATTTAAGATTGTGCCTCTCTTTGTTACATTTGAAAAATAAAACCCTTAGTTGGGAATCGATGAATATTGAAGCTTTTTCGTAATTTACACTAAAAAATTGTTAAATATGCACTTTATTTACTATGTATCAACATGGTCGTCTATTTGTGATGGGCAATCATTTGCCACACTGAGAGGTACCAAAGATATGATGAAGTAAAATGCTCGTTTGAAATAAAAATTGTGACATCGTACTGTGAGATGTCAGGTTTAATGAATACTCGACTCAACTCATCTTAATTTTAAAGGATTCATAGTCACATCTATTCATTGTGATTAATATTTGTGCTATACACAAGATAAGCAAATGAATAAAATTGTCCATTTACTGTTCATATTCATGATTCCCAATGATTTACATCCAACCAAATATAAACAAAGTATGGAATCCATAATATAAATTACATGACCGAAGATTAAACGGCAGAAGCTACAAAAAACTAAACTTCAATTGCTAGTACAACTTACTAGTGGAAACACACCATAAAGTATAGTACAAACAACATAAGTTCAAGTCGAATTCCATCATTGAAAAACTTGTAAACCTGATTAGATTTCCATAAGAGTACAAGTACGAAAAAAATCTCAATAAGAGTTAGAACTACACTCTAACTGTTGTTCGTATTCATTTGTATTCTATCTTTTTTATTATGTGTGCACCATCCCTCACTTTGGTTTGCATGTTATTCTAAGTTCATACAATTCATTTCTACATGTGGCATTGTATCATATAATGCCATATTGTAGCATTTCTCTACATTATTCTTTTGGGGTTTAATCATATATATGCATTGTAGACGTTTACGTTATGTTGTGATGCACCGTAGAGTATTTCTTATTTATCTTATGAACATCTATGTAATTTACCCAAGGGTTTTCTCTCTATATAAGAGACCCTAGGGCTCCATGGAATAAGATAACAAAGTATTCTCAGCTCTAACATGGTATCAGAGCCAACCCCAGCTGATCTAGGGTTTTCTCCACCCCCCCCCCCCCCCCGCCGCTGCCGCTGCCATCAGCCACCAACCCCAGCTGCCGCTAGCCCTCCCGCGGGCCCCCTCCTCCCGCCGCCTCTCACCGGGAACCCCCCCAGCCGCCGCCAGCCCTCCCGCCGGGCCCCTCCTCCCGCCACCTCTCACGCCTGGGCTCCTCCAGCCTCCTCTAGTACCCGCCGACCACACAGCCGCTGTTTGCGGCACCACTTCTTCAGTCGGCCCCGGTTCAACAATGGGTTCAAGTGCATAACGTCTACATATGTACTTGAACCCACAAAGGTCTTTGTAGACACCGTTTCTTCTGTCTATCAACCCTAGTTTTTCTCCGGCAATATATCAGAACAAAAAGTTGATATGCCCTCCATAGGTGCCTTTAAAGGTTCAGCACCAATCGTCAAAATGGATGGGACGAACTACGAACTGTGGGCTATGCAGTTCCTCAGTCTTATGAAGTCATGTGGTAAGAAGCATATTCTTACCGAAGATGAACCGCCGGAGAAGACGGGAATATATGCCTCATGGGAGGCAGATGACGCCTATGCCAAGGTCTGGCTGTCAGGGACACTCACGATGGAGATCGCCAACGACGTCCTTCATCAACTCACCGCCAAGGCGATGTGGGATATTCTGGCTACAACTTACTCTCAAGTGCGGAATGAGACGAAGATGCTGCAGTTGCAGCATGATATTTTTACCACGAAGCAAAATGGCCGGCCCCTTCATTCTCTATACGCGTCCCTACGTGGGATGTTTGAGAAATTATACAGCACCATTCCGCTCACAGCCACCCCCGAGCAGCAGAAGATGTTTCGCAGCCACTATGGTTGGAGTTCTACTCGCTGCCCTTGATCCGGAATATGAAGCAACCCGGTCTCAGATCCTCGCTGATGCTACTATTCCTCCTATGGAGGAAGTCTACAGGAGGCTCAGTCGGATATCCGTTCCCTCTAGTGCCGCAACTCCATCTCCGTCAGCAATGGCGGTCTCTAGAGGACGGGGTAGTTCTTCTACCTTTCGTGGCCGTGGTGGTAGCGGACATGGCCGAGGAGGTCATGTGCGTCCCACATGCTCTTTTTGTCGACGTACTGGTCATTCCGAGGATACATGCTATTCCAAGCATGGATTTCCTCCTTCTGCACGTGTAGCTGATCATGTTCAGGCTCCATCCACGCCTACTTCAGATCACAGGTTCGAAGAGCTAGTGGCACGGCTTTGGGACATTATGCCACAAACATCATCAGAGGGTGTTGATACCCCTGACGTTGCGGCTTCTGCGTCCGCTAGTACATCTGCTGCTGCCAGTATCTCAGGTAGTACTTCTGCCACTTGTCATAACCATGATCTCTCAGGTTGGATTGTTGACTCTGGAGCCACCCATCATCTCTGTCGTGATAGAGATAACTTGCAGTCCTACAGACCTATTCAGTCGGGCCACTCCGTACTCATAGCTGATGGCACTCATTCCCCTATTGTCGGTCAGGGGGAGACTGTTTTATTGCCCTCCATGCACTTACAGAACGTTCTACATGCACCAAAATTCTCTATGAATTTATTATCAATCAGTCAGATTACAAAAGATTTGCACTGTCGTGCTATATTTGACCCATCTTCTGTCATTTTTCAGGACATACTAACGGGCAGGGTGATTGGCTGTGGTTCTGAGCACAATGGCCTCTATCTTCTGGTACGGCAATCCTATGCAGGCGTCTCATTACACTCTCAAGGATCCGTTTCTCCATATACATGGCACCTTCGCTTTGGTCACCTACCGCTGCAGAAACTGTGTCACCTCCTGCCTCAGATATCTCCTTCTTCGTCATTTCGTTGTGAAGCATGTCAGTTAGGGAAGCACCATCATTCGAGCTTTCCTCGTCGTCAAGGTCGGAGCAGTCGCTCCCCGTTCGAGTTATTTCATATAGACATTTGGGGTCCGAGTCGTGTCCCAGATCATCAGGGGCACAGGTTTTATCTTGTTGTAGTTGATGATTTCTCTCGTGTTTCTTGGACTTTTCTTCTTAAAATAAATCTGAAGCAAGAAGTGTTATCCAAAATCTTATCAATGAAGTGCAGAATATTTTTTCCTCCACTGTCAAATATGTGCGCACGGATAATGCATTGGAATTCTGCACTACTTCTCTTGCTCGGTTTCTTTCATCGAAAGGGATTATCCACCAAACAACATGTGCGTACACATCTCAACAAAATGGTGTTGCGGAACGAAAACATCGACACTTTCTTGACATTGCTCGCACATTACTTATTCAAAGTTGTGCACCATTAGCCTTTTGGGGGGATGCCATACTTACAGCATGCTATCTGGTAAATCGCATGCCATCTACCGTTCTTGGGGAGAAGGCCCCTATCTCTGTTCTTTTCCCTGAGAAGGACTTGTTTTCACTTACTCCTCGAATCTTTGGGACAGTCGCTTTTGTTCATCGCTTATCTCCAGGACTTGACAAGCTCTCTCCTAGAGCTGTTAAGTGTGTTTTTGTGGATTACTCCAGGACACAGAAAGGATATCGTTGCTATGATCCCATTTGTGGCAAGTACTATGTCAGTGCTGATGTTACATTTTTTGAACCAGTTATATACTTCTCTCCTGCAGGTGACAGATTAGTTCCTTCTGCATCCACGGATACTAATGTCTATGTACCCCTACCTCTAAGTCTGGGTCATTCTGAGTCGACCATACCACCACCATCCGTTCCACCACCACCACCACCACCCGTTCCATCATTTCCTAAATTTTACACAAGGCGGTCAGGGCCAGCTCAAGCTACACGCCAACCATCCAACACGCCTCAGGTATGTTCTGATGCTATCACTAATGATGGGTTGGATAATGCACAGGTGCAGGATTCGTTGCTACAGTCGGAGGATCCGCCAGCTAGTACTGTTACAGATGACCTTGATCGTCCTATTGCCCATAGGAAGCAGAAGAGACAATGTGCATCCTATCCGCTTGCTTCTCAGGTGTCCTTTCATCGTCTCACTGGTGATTTTGAGAGGTTTGCTGCAGTTGTCTCGTCAGTTGACATCCCACGGACTTACCAAGAAGCCATGAAGATTGACTGCTGGCGTCTAGCTATGGAGGAGGAGATGCGTGCCTTACAGTCCAGAGGGACTTGGTCTTTAGTCCCTATTCCTTCGGGCGCATCTGTAGTGAGTTGCAAATGGATTTTTACAGTTAAATATCACGCAGACGGGCACCTCGACTGATACAAGGCCAGACTTGTCGCACGGGGATTCACCCAGACCTATGGGGTGGATTACTTGGACACCTTTTCACCAGTGGCTCGACACTCGACTCTTCGCATTCTACTATATGTTGTTGTGGTACGTGATTGGACTATTTTCCAACTTGATGTGAAGAATGCTTTCTTGTATGGTGATCTACAGGAAGAAGTCTACATGCAGCAGCCACCGGGGTTTGCTGTTGAGGGGGAGACTCAGATGGTGTATAGACTTCATAAGGCTATCTATGGCCTTAAACAAAGTCCACGGGCATGGTTTCAGAAACTTTCCCAGTTGATTGAACGACAAGGGTTCAAGAGGTCCAATGCGGATCATTCCCTGTTTATCCAAAAGACCCCTAGAGGTATGGTCATTGTTATGGTATATGTTGATGATATTCTCGTTACAGGAGATGATGCTCAGAGGATTGAGATGATCAAAGCTCTTTTGGGAAGCCAGTTTATTACGAAGGATCTAGGCACGATACGATACTTTCTTGGGATAGAGTTTGCAAGAAATGCACAAGGAATGGTGATGACTCAAAGAAAATATGTCACAGACTTGCTTGTGGAAACAGGACTGGCTGGATGCAGACCGTCGAGCACGCCTATGGACCCAAGTATGAGGCTTTATGATAATGATACCGAAGAGGTGGACAAAAGAAGATACAGAGAGATGGTGGGTAAGCTTCTATACATCACCATAACTCGTCCGGATATTGCCTATGCAGTAAACCGGGTGAGTCAACTTATGGAGCAGCCCAAGCAAGTTCATATGGAAGCCGTGTATATGATATTGAGATATCTGAAGTCTTCCCCAGGCACAGGGTTGTTATTTAGAAAAGACACAGATCTGTCTATTTCAGCTTGTGCAGACGCAGACTATGCGGGATGTCCAAAGGATCGTAAATCTACTTCAGGATTTGCTATCTTCATAGGAAGTTCTTTGGTTTCTTGGAAAAGCAAGAAACAGACAGTTGTGACAAGATCTAGTGCCGAATCCGAATATAGAGCCATGGCACAAGCGAGCGCAAAAATGATGTGGGTTCGAGCGGTCTTGGAAGATTTGAATATAAATGTCTCTTTACCCATGCAGCTTCAATGTGACAACCAGGCAGCGTTGTTCATTGCGAATAATCCAGCTTTTAATGAGAGAACAAAACACATCGAGGAAGATTGTCACTACACTAGAGACATGATCCAGAAGGGCTTGATTTCCACTTCACATGTCAGTTCAGAAAACCAGACTGCAGATATATTTACCAAGCCATTGCTCAGAGGACTGTTCCATAGATGTTCTTCCAGGCTGAGCATGATTGATATCTATGCTCCATCTTGAGGGGGAGTGTAGACGTTTACGTTATGTTGTGATGCGTCGTTGAGTATTTCTTATTTATCTTATGAACATCTATGTAATTTACCCAAGGGTTTTCTCTCTATATAAGAGACCCTAGGGCTCCATGGAATAAGATAACAAAGTATTCTCGGCTCTAACATGCATAAACACATAAATACACTATTTAAGGTAGTATTTGTCATAATTTAACAACTAAGTTACGCATCCTATAATCCTCAATAGTCACAACTGCATGCACAGGAGAAATCTAACTCAAGCAACAAAACCAAACTCCAACTTCTACATGTCAACTTAGCCTCCACAAGGAGAATACCAAAGAGCAACGCTTATCGTGGCCTAACGAAGTGATACATCCTTAGGACAAGGTACAAGCCTTTCAGTAAGCATTATGCTACATATGACATCCACACAATTGCTCAAGTACTCGTAGCTCCATAGACAAGATCGTGACATGCCACCAATTGGACCCACAACACTTACAACTAACACCCATAAAGGACTCACCATGACCATGAGAGCTACCTCTTGCTTGTGATATCTCAACTTCATACAAATAGGGCGTCAACTCTGACGGGTCAAGACTAAGGGATCATATTATCATTCTCGTAGGCCATCTTTAGGTTGTACATCAAAATTCCATTATATTAAGATTTCCTCCCAAGAGGGGACTTAATTACTCTAACATGTCTTATCACACCCCACCTTTACTTATCGATTATATCTATATTTATATTTATACAACAACAACAAAGCCTTTTTCCACAATTAAGTAGGGTCGGCTACATGGATTCATTGCCTCCATTCAGATCTATCTTGGATCAATCTCGAGCTTATATCAAAAAAATTAGGATTCTTTCATATAGTCTCATTCCAACACTTTTTGGGTCATCCTCGCCCTTTCTTAGCCGGCTCAACATCCCAAAACCCGCATCTCCTAACCAGTACATCAGCCGACCTCCTTTGCAAATATATATTTATGTTTATACTTATATATATTTACTTTACGTTATATTTATTTACTCATATTAGCTCCGATAGGGAACTCTAGTTCTCTCTTTTAGTGTAATTTCGGTCACACGAAAAATCGCATGCACACCATTTACCTTTACAATTATGTTACCATGCAAATCCATTGGACCGGAATTAGATTAGAAGATAGATCTAAAGTTCCCTTCGGAATTATTGAGAGTAAATAATTATAAATGTAAATTAAATATAAACGACAAATGAACAACTAAATTTCAATAGTTACAAACGATATTGGAAGAAATCTTGAAGACTGCTTACCACATTTTTACTTTTTAAAGTCCGTGCACGGCATTGAAGTTGGGAGTATAATTCAAGGACTTCAATGTAATAATGTACTCTTTGATTTTACTTCAATTTCGAACTTAGTATGCATTCATTTCGTTTAGCTTTCCAATGGGTGATCTGCTCTGAAAACATTATCTGAAACAATAAAAGCTAAATATTTAGTTTTATATAAGGGCAATTCAATCTTTTTCTTAATCTTCCTCAGTATATCTGTGATGCTTCACAGGATTCCAAGTTTTCTATAATACTGCCATAAAAAAATTATCTCACTACTAGATAATTATATACAAGACAGACCTCAAAAACTCAGCATTAAGCAGATACTGTAGATAGTTGAAATCTAAACAAAAAAAAACCCAACTATTAAGTAAGAACAAGCTCCTGAATTTTCATCCCAGGAAACTGTCCAATGTCATGTCCTTCAAGATCGTGAAATTTCTCTTCCAAACCAATGGCAAACTGATCCAGCTCGGTGTAGTCGCCTTTGAAGTACTCCGCAATCTTCAACACAAATAGATGACAAGCACAATTATGAGCATGAACATGGCAAATGGGAATAAAATGTGATTGGGATAATTACACCCATAACCCTGAGTAATTCTTCAATCTCAATCATAACCCTGTATAATCGCGAATTACACGAGAAACCTCGAGTAATCATTCCGTCTCACACTCATGACCCTCCATTAAATTTCTCCCTTAACCCAACCATATCATTGGGTTAATCCAACCCTTGTATCCAATGGCTGAAAAAAATTAAAAAAATTGTCCTCCATCTTCTTCCAGCTTAGCCGACCCTCTCCCCCTTCTTCCTGCTCCCTCCTCCCTCCCTCCGCCTACAACCACCCCCTCCGCCGCCCCTCCGCCCCATGCAACCCCGGGAGACTCCCGCCCCCCTCCCCCTCACCGTGCGTGCTTGCAAGCTCCGACCCGGAACCCCAGACCCACCTGATGGACCGCGACTGGCCAGCCCCGACCTTCCACCCGCACCCACTCCCACCCCCCCCGGGCCCACCTCGTCCTGAGCAACCCCGATCCTCCCTCCCCCGACCCCCGGCAACCCTCGACCCCACCTCCTCCTGCGGCAACCCCGCCCCCCTCGACCCCACACCTCCTCCTGCGGCATTCCTGCCGGCCCACCTCCTCCTGCAGCGCCGTGCACGATGAGAAGTGGCGCCGTGATCTCCTCGAACCTCCCCTGCAGCTCGCGGCAGATGCGGAAGAGCTCCAGGGTGGTGGCAGCTCTCGGCCGCCCCATGGGGCGCTTGGGGCTGGCGATGGCCAGCTTCCTCTTCCACTCCACCTTGAAGGAGACCTCCACGATGGTGCCGCGGGTTGGGACGACCCTCCAGGTGGGCACCACGGCTGCGACGACGGACTCGGCGAGAAAGACGGAGGTGAGCTGGACGAACCAGCTGGACTCATCGGTGAAGCCGTGGACGGCGCAGACGATAGCACGGGGCTGGACGGGGGGGAGAGGCTGCGACCACTGGGTGAAGATGTTGAGGCCCTCCCCGTTGACGAAGGTGGAGGAGGAGTGCGATACCGAGTGCCGCGCGCTGGGGGCGGTTACGTCGGGGCGGGGCGGCTTGCGTTCGCCGGGGGTAGGTGGGGTCTTGCAGAGGTCAACTGCACGTGATGATTACTAGCACAGGTCGACGGAGGTGGGGTGTGGGTCTTGCAAGGTCGACGGCTACGTGAGGATTGCTTGCACAGGTCGACGGGGAAGAGGCGTTTGCAGGATCCGGGGGAGAGCTTCCAGCCAGCCTTCCAAAGTGATGAAGAGAAAAGGAGATGGCACGATTCGCAAATAAGAATGAGTATTAGGGATAATTTAGTCTTTTTCAAACGGAAATCGTCAAATATAACAGGCATTTTTAACGGAACATAACACAGGGTTATATCATGTAAGAGTTAAGCATTACTCGGGGTTTCTCATGTAATTCACGATTATACAGGGTTATGATTGAGATTGAGGAATTACTCAGGGTTATGGGTGTAATTATCCCAATGTGATTTATATGGCATGCCTACCACACAGTAGCTGAAAGTCTGAGGAAGTCATATATGGTCATTTTAATCTAATGTTAAAATATGTCCACATGAACCCCAAGACAATCCAAAAATTAAGATCAGCTCATATATGGGCATATACAAAATTAAGGCGGTCTGAGATAATTAACAATCAAGTCCCATATTTCAAGCTGGTTGCATCCAATGAATGTATTGGACAATATATGGATACAGTTATCGGTTAGATATGAATCTATATTTAAGGTATCAAAACTATTCTTTTGTTGTGTATCATAGGTATAGCGTCTCTTGAAGAGGTGGCTTTCTTTTTGTGTTAATCCTGGAATGTAAGAGGAGTAACAACAAGAAACCAGCTCTTCAAGAGATGGCTTTTAGAGGCGCCTTTGATTCATGTAGAGCAAAACCACCTCTTGAAATGGTGGTTTTACTAAAAACTGAATGATGCCGCTTCAAGAGGCACCTTATCTATGATATACAGCAAAAAAGGGTTCCTTTAGCTCGAACGGAAAATTGGTAAAACCTAAGGGTGTGTACGGTTCAGGAATAAGCAGGAATAAAGGTGGGGAATAAGCTGCAATAAGACACTATTTTTGTTCAGCTAGAAGAATAGGAATAAGGTGGAATAAAGATAAGTAAAGTGGAATAAAGATAGGATAAGGTTGGATTGGAATAAGAGTCGAGAGAGATGCATAGAGGGGAATAGTTGTACGAGGAAAGAGAAGGGAGGGGAATAGCATTCTTATTCTTGGGTTATTCCCCAAACGGAGCACACTCTAACTGTATTGGAATAGAGAGCAATTACGACTACTAGTTGCACCGAAAAAAGGGGCCAGTTTACAATAAAATGAGGAATATGCATTTTTAATTGGTTTCATCATCCGTAAAAGAGGCTGCCTGATGCACCATCACAAGGGCACGAGAAGTTGGACAGTCGTCCAAGAGGAGTGACGTAAATGGTTGTTGAAATGATGTCAAAAATGATTTAGCATATTTCAATACTAGGTCCTCTCAAAAACCTATATTAAGAAGAAATTTGGCTGGAGTATCCCTTGGGAAATGTTATAATTAGGTGTATCCAGATGAGTCTATCATCTCTTTTTTGTTCATTTATTCTTGAAGTTTTATTAATTTCTTTGTCATTACGGGACCCCTAAGTTTCCCACTAGACCTCTATTTTCATTGGAATGACACCCCAGGTAGGTAATCACTTGTAACATATGAAATCATAAAAACATAACTACAAAAGCCAAGAATGAAAAATAGATCTTCCAAGAAATAAAATGTTCTCCAAATAGAGATGTTCTCCATGAAAAATCATAGAACTTCTCGTTAGACACAACACCAACAAAAATGCAAAAGACCTTGCCCTTTCTCTCTTGACTTTATATGTTGTGCCAATAAAGGTCCTCCAAAATTCATCCAAGGAACACATCCACCGCACAATGACCCCTCTCCAAATCTCTCGAACAAAGTGGGAAGAGAAAAGGAGATGATCCACAACCTCAAACACCTCCTGAAAACACAGGGAAGTCACGTTTATGGTGAACAGCCATGCTCTAAGCATCTTTGTCAATAACCTAGATCTCCACATCAACCACAAGAAGATATTCACCCTTAAAGGAACCCTTAAAGGCTTGCATTGGCGACTTGCTCAAGAAAAGACGAGGAAGAAGTGTCATGGGAAGGAGAGGGAGAGGGTTCACTCGCATTGGCGACCCCGTGAAGGAGTGAGGGCATGTAGCCGTTCTACCATAGATGAGGGGAAGCAGTAGAGGACCATCAAAAACAAGGGAGGAAGGTTGGAAAGCTGTGAGCCATCGCAAATGAGGTCCTCATTGCCTTAGATATGCTTTTATGGCCATAGGGCTTTTGCGTGCTCGTTGCCTCCGTGATCTTCCATTGCGGCAGCCAGGGACATCATCGTAATGATTACATGACATTTCTTTTACAGCCCCCAGAGAAACAAAAATCGTCGAGCTCTTTGTTGAAGGCAGTGCAACGGCATGTGCTAATCTCCAAAAGTCGCTCATGCAGAGGTTGTACGGGGTGGCTCTGCAGTTCGAGAATCAAAAAAGCATCTTATGCTGATTGGTGTGGTTGAAGATAAAGGTAGGGCTCTCAACCATCTTAGGTGGGAGATGCAACAAGCTCTTGGAACTACTTTCCCGAGAGACATGATCATGCTTGACAGGGGAGTGCTATGTGTGAGGGGCCTCTCCACAAAAGAGGATGGAGACCCCCGCGCTTCACCGATGATGAGATGGCATCGCAAGTAAAAAGGGTGCTTCAACTTTGTGGGGTTCCATTCCTCTCAAGATCTTTTGAAGCCATGGGACATGCACTCAAGGCGTTTGGATTGGTGATTGAGACCCTTTCAGACGGCCGGAGTTCGAGACCTGATGTATCCTCTACTACAGAGGTGGATGTTGGCTATGGCATCACGCCTTCTGAAGTAGTTTGCACCTTGGAGGTGGGTCATGCTAGGTTCAGATTCTTAGTGGAGGTGATTACCTCACCACCTCCACCAAAATTGGAAGTTTCAGAGGTCTCTAACTCTTTGTCTACACCGGAGTAGTGGTGATTCTAGTTGAATAAGCCCCATCCCAAATAACGCAGCGACAGCCGACAGTCATGGCAAAATCCAAGGAAGATTTTTTTTTGAACTTCCGAATTCGAAAACGAAACACTTTCAACTTCAAACCTAGGCGAAATCTTCAGACTTGCCTCTTCAATCTTCGCCTTTTTTGGAAGCCTCGGATTACGTGGCTGGAATGTTACTCGAGATCTCCAAAACCCTCCTACTGTGTTGTTTCCTCCGGGCTTAAGGATTATAGTAGAAAGCCTCGTGCGAGGTTTTTTGTTTGGGGGTTTGGTTGGCTGGGTAATGACCCAACCCGTTTAAGCATGTCTACTGAAGCTCCAGCGGACCCATTACTTGGGCAAAAATAGGAGGGTCTGTCCTCACCCTTTTTGGGCTTTTTTTACCGATCTCTGACGAAGCACCTCTCTAAGGATTTGGGGGCCATTCTGCACACTGGCCTAACTGGAGAGAAGTGGTGGAACTCAGGAGAGCACATTCCCTCCCCCTTGGGGATGGAAGCTGCTCTCGGCACCGTTGTTATGATCGAACTCTCTAACTCGACCGCTTCAAAATCAGCTCTTTTAAAGAAGAGCTAGTCGATGCTTCCAAGATACCAGCTCCCTCAACCTCCAGTTCGATGAGCACAACTATTTGGGGGAGGTTGAACGGTAAGAGAGTTAAGTGTTATCGTGCAAAGAAAGAGAGAAGACATTGCTCTTTCAGGGCTTCATTTTCGAGTGACCCATCAACCAGTGAGCTAGCGAGTTTGAAGAGGCTGCAAGAGAATAAATTGAGACAAATTCCTTAGTAGTGTTCTTGAACAACATAATTCCACAGATAGGATCCCAAAAAATATAATTCCCTAGGCTAATGTAGTAATATCACATTCATGAAATGTGTTTTACATGTTGCATATATAACATGTGACATCCATTTATTTCCGATTTGTAAAAAAACAACATATATAGCATTCACAGAATGCGACATCAAAAGTCTAAGTTTTTTATGTGGCATTCTATGAATGCGCTATCACATAGACAAGCAAACTTCACGTTTTATTGTATAGGTGTCGCATTTCCAATATGTGACATGTATAACGCTTTTATAAAATGCGATATTGTTACACTAGTCAAGGAATTATATTCTTTGGGACCATATCCATGGAATTATGTTGTTCAAGAACATCACTAAGGAATTTGCTTCAAATAAATTGATGGTTGCAACCTTACAGGGGTGGTTCCGACTGTGGGGACAAATATGGTGAATCAACAAAAGTTCTAACTTGGAACATGAGGAGTTTGGGTGATTCGTAGAAGCAAAGAACAATGCGGCCTTTGATCTATAATTGGTTTGTGATATTATTCTGCTACAAGAAACAAAATTACATGGTTGGACTTCGGCACTATTGAACTCTTTGGGAGTCCAGTAATTCTTGGCCTTTGATGCTCTTGATGCTATTAGCACTAATGGAGGGGTTGTCATTGCTCAGAGGGATAAAGGATTCTCCCTCATTTTTGAACTTAAGGGGAGATTTGTGCAATTTGTCCTCCAGAATCGACTAAACGACTCATCTTTACTAATCTCATGTGTAGGGGTTTGTATTACAAGCACATCGGGGAGATTTGTGGGTTGATTTACGCGAGGTTAGAGGAAGATTCCTTACCCAAGCTTGGCTGGTTGGATGAGATTTTAATGTATCTCTTCTATCTACGGATCGTCCCCATCTTCGGGGAGGGAAAGATCCAGGTCCATACGACTTCATGGAGCTGATAGATGACCTAAAACTGGAAGTGGTGGATGCAACAGATACTCATTTCACATGGCAGAATTCGGGATCTTGCTCACAGATAAATCACTTCTTGGCCTCCTCTAAACTTTTGGAGATGTTTCCCTCTCCTCAATCTCATCCAGACCGAGATCTCGCTCAGATCGTACTCCTTTGATCCGGGATTAGAAGAGAGTGTTGTGCCTCGATCATTTTTGCAATTCGAGAAGTGTTGGTTGTTAGATGACTACTTCAGGGAAATGGTGAACGAGCACTGGTTGGTGACCAAGATGCACTGGCTCTACGACCTCACGTATGGTATCCCAATTAACATCCTTCTGTGGTAAACTTTGCTCTTACAAGAATTACGGGAGCGGAGAGGGGCACGCTGCATAGCGGCAGAATCTAAGGTGTCAAGGTTGGACACTATTGAAGACATTGTGGACCTAACCTCACTCGAGCTACATGATAGAAGAACCTGGAATAAAACCATTGCAAAAAAAGGACAAGAAATAATCTGCAGAGTGGCGGAAAATATCTAGGTAGAATTGACTCAAGGAGGGTGATGCTAATACTAAATTCTTTCATAAAGTTGCCTACCGAAGGAGGAGACATAACTTAATCAAACATGTACAGATCAATGACAGGCGGGTTGAAGGTAACCGAGATATGGGGAGAGATGTTGCGGATTACTTTCGAACCTTCTCTCGTAGGGTAGATGCCAGACCTTGGAGATGGACGGGTCGGGGAGCCCTGCCATTAGAATGTCAACTCTCTAATCACTTGGTGCGAGGAACTACAATTGATGAGGTAGAGGCAACAGTATGGAGGTTGAACGCCGTTGGACCAGATCGATTCCACGTACTCTTCTTTTGGGAATTTTGGGATTTGGTGGGACTGGTGGTGAATTTGGTTAAGGAGTTTATGTGGGGCAACTTAGGATTTAACAATTTGAACAAGGCACTTTTTTTCCTCCTCCCAAAGAAGGTGTCTGAGAGAATGGAGGATTTTCATCCTATTGTGCTCTCTAATGCCATTTACTTGGGTGTGGCTAAAGTATTGACTAACATGCTGACCGTTGTTATGGAAGGATCATTTTTCCAGTTCAATCTATCTTCATACCTGGAAGGCATATCAGTGACAGTTTGACCATTGCAACAGAGATCATAGTAGTTTGGAAAAGAAGGCGTACTAGTGGCCTCCTTTGGAAGGTGGATTTCTCTAAGGCTAATGTCATTGTGGATTGGCACTTTCTCTAGTCCACCTTGGCAAAACAAGGTGGCAATCTTCGTTATTTTCTTGGCCTCGAATTTGCGAGGAACAAGCGTGGCATGGTGATGACACAAAGGAAGTATGTTACTGATCTCCTAGCTGAGACGGGCATTACAGGATGTAAGCATGCTACTACTCCAATGGATCATAATGTTAAACTCTACGATGATGACACTGAGGAGGTTAATAAGAGATGATATAAAGAGCTTGTGGGGACGCTTTTATATGTCACCATTACCAGACTTGATATATCCTTCACAATGAGCAGAGTTAGTCAGCTTATGGAGCAACCCGAGCAGGTACATATGGATGTTGTACACATGATTTTGAGATATTTGAAGACTTCTGCAAGTGCAGGACTCGTGTTCTGTAGACATGCATCCCTTACAGTGAAAGCATGTGTTGATGCAGATTACGCAAGATGTCTCAAAGACATTAAGTTTTCCTCAAGCTTCGTTGTCTTTGTAGGAAGTTCACTTGTTTCATGGAAGAGTAAGAAACAGACGGCTGTTGCTAGATCTAGTGTCAAATCAGAATATAAAGCCATAGCACAAGGCAGCACATAGATGATGTGTGTCAGATCCGTCCTGACTAACCTGACTATTGAGGTGCCACTTCCCATGCACCTCCAATGCAAAAACCAGGCCGCCTTGTTCATAGCTAATAATCCAGCCTTCCATGAAAGAACCAAGCACATCGAGGTAGACTGTCACTACACTCGATATATGATTAAGAAGGGATTTATCTCCACCTCTCATGTTACTCCAGGAGATCAGACTGCAGATATGTTCACCAATGCACTTGCTAGAGGCTCTTTCCATCATTGTTGTTCCAAGTTGAGCATGATAGACATATATGCTCCAGCTTGGAGTGTTGAGATAGTTGTTTCTATTTGTCCTTTATTCATATTTCTTATATATCTGTCTACTTTATGTAATTTTCCTGTATGGCTTTTCTCCTATACAAGAGATCCCTAGGGTTACAATAGAATGCATCTACTTTGTTTTCCCTTTCCACACACGATACACATTTCTTAGGGGTATGTTTGAGAGACTTTATAGCTACAAACCTATGACGGCTACACCAGAGCAGTATAAGGCTTATCGGGATTCTGTTATAACTGGGGTCATTTTGGCCGCCCATGACCTTGAATATGATTCAACCTGCTCTCAGATGCTTACATATGCTACTATACTGCTATGGAAGAGGCGTACCACAGACTAAGCAGACTTAGCATCTCATCTGTTGCATCTTCACTGATGCCATTGGTTATGGCTGCTTCTCGTGGTAGAGGTGGTTTTCCTCAATCTAGAGGATGGGGAACACGTGGCAGGGGAGGTTTACAACCACACCAGTCATGTATGTATTTTCACTAACTAAGGTCATTTAGAGGACATGTGTTGTTCCAAGCCCGGATTTCCACCCTCAGCCTGTGTTGCTGAGCAGGTCCAGCTTACTCCTGATCTCGTAGGTTCTATCGATCAACAGTTTGATGAGTTTGTTGCACACATGAGGGAGATCATGCCCCCAGCTGCTGGATCATCGAGTGTTTCTACTGTCCCATTAGATATCATTGCATCTGCCTCACTCATGCATTTAATGGTTGCTCCCAACCGGACCTTTCACAACAGAACATGGATTTGGATGCTTCTCATCATCTCTATGGAGATTGCTCACAGTTTAACTTTTATAGCTCTGTACAGCCTGGTTGATCAGTGGTGATTGCTGATGGGACACATTATCCCATTACCGGACAGAGGGAGGTCTACTTAACCCCCTCAGTGCACCTGCAAAACGTTCTTCAAGCACAAGCACCTAAATTCTCAATGAATTTATTGTCTATCAGTCAAATTACTAAAGACTTACATTACCGTGCCATATTTGATCATGCTTCCCATGTTTTTGAGGATATACTCACAGGCAAGGTGATTGGATGTGGCCGTGAGCATGGAGGGCTTTACAGGTTGATATAGTCTCCTTATGTTGGTGCTAGTTCTATCTTTATGGATCCTTTTATCAGTTGTTGTGATACGCGATTGACCTTTCTTTCAGCTTGATGTCAAAATTACCTTTCTGTAGAGTGATCAACAGGAAAAGGTGTATATGCAACAACCATCTAGGTTTGTTACTGAGGGGGAGTATATATGCATGCTCCATAAGACTAGTTATGGCCAATTAGAGCTCCAGGGCTTGGTTTCAGAAGCTGACAAATCTGATAGAACAGAAGAGGTTTATATTGTCGACTACATATCATTCCCACTTTATTCAGAGGACTTGGCGAGGTACAGTTGTCATCTGAGTATATTGTTGAGAAGAAGAACGAATGAGATGTTTATTCCATAGAGCTAGGGTCTCTTTATATATAGAGAAAACCCTAGAGAGTACAAGGGTTATGGAACCCGAAGGGTCACAGGGGGTTACGGAACTCGAAGGGTCACAGAGGGTTACAGCACCCGAATGGTCACGGGAGGTTACGGAACCCGAAGGGTTACAAACATAAATGTAAATCTAATAACTCTAACACTCCCCCTCAAGCTGGAGCTGAGAAAGCTACAGCTTGTAACAAAAAGAAAAAGTATACACCACATCTTCACACGATGCATCATAAGAACATATGTTCGTTGCTGGTAGAAGACCTCGCTCGAGGACGGGTCTGTGGCTTTCAGGTCACCGGAACGTATCTCTGCCATGCATGTAGAGTTGTTGCGATATTAGGTCACCGGAACGTATCTCTGTCGTACCTGCAGGTCACCAGAATATATCTCTGTCATGCCTGGAGAATAATCGCTGTAGAAGAAGTCCAGCGCGGAGTAGTAGTCGGGTCGTAAAAGAAGAAGTATACGCCCTGACGAAGAAGTCGATGCTCGGTGAAGATGGATGATCTGAGTAGTAGTCTGGAGCGGAGGTTTGTCAGTCATGATAGGGCAATAGACGTCCTAAAGAATCATCTCTGACTCCCCCTTTCTCGCATACGACGATGCCGGAGGAGAGGCAGGAGCTGTTGGAGCCTCGAACGACGCTTTAGGTGTTGCTGGAGGTGGCAGCTGGTGCTGCTGGGGGCTCGGACTGACTTGCGCGAGACCATGGAATCCACAAGAGATGCAGGAGGTCCAACCCTCTCTCCTTGTCGACGGAGAGAAGGCTGGTGGCGGTGGCGGATTTAGGGTATTAGACTTCGGTCTAGGACCGTTGCTCTGATACCATGTTGAGAAGAAGAACGAATGAGATGTTTATTCCATAGAGCTAGGGTCTCTTATATATAGAGAAAACCCTAGAGAGTACAAGGGTTATGGAACCCGAAGGGTCACGGGGGGTTACGGAACTCGAAGGGTCACAGAGGGTTACGACACCCGAATGGTCACGGGAGGTTACGCAACCCGAAGGATTACAAACATAAATGTAAATCTAATAACTCTAACATATATATTAATGACACTATTGTTACTGGAGATGATATTCAGGGTATTACTATGGCCAAGAACTTTTTGGGACAACAGTTTATCATCAAGGACTTGGGTGAACTGCGCTACTTCCTGGGTCTTGAATTTGCCAGAAACCAACAGGGCCTTGTGATGACCCAAAAGAAGTAACCGACCCCCTTTCAGATGCAAGAATGACAGGTAGCAGACTGTTCTCCACACCTATGGATCCCAACACAAAGCTACATTATGATACCACTGAGGAGGTAAATAAACAAAGGTATAGAGAGCTGGTCGGGAAGCTACTTTATGTTACAATCACCAAACATGATATATTTTTTGCAGTAAGTGTTGGAGTATTTGGTTGTGCGCCACTTATATTGTAGATGGGTAAATGGATCACTCCAGGATCCATTTACCCCATGCAGAGTTTAGTCCCACATCTATCGTCTGTGGGATGTGGAGACTCAGTGGGGGGCTATATATATACCCCCGCACCCATTGTATCCGATGAGAGAAAAGCAATAGACTATCAGGCCTTTGAGGCGTTCTTCCGTGGTTTCATCCCATTCCTTAGGGAGTAGGGTTCCACGTTAAAATCTTTGTGTTCTAAGTTTATATTTCTAGTTACATATTCTGTTTATCATTTTCGTTTCCGCATTCTTATTTTCTAACATGGTACCAGAGCGGGTCGATTCTTGAGGATTTTAAGTTCTTTATTTTTTCGAGATTCGAAGTTGGAGTTATTGTTCTTGAAAGATTATTTTGAAGATTTCTTGTTCAAGTTCATGTTCAATTGCAAGTTAGGCATATTTGAAAAATCTAGGGTTTCTTTCCTGAAACCATAATCCATGCGCAGTCTAGATTCGTGATGTTTGTTATCCACGCCTCCACAAATTCATCTCTTGGCACGAGATGACCTCGAAGATCCTCTAGCCATGTGCGATTCTAGGCGAAAGAAAAATATGGTGATCGCCTCATTCTTCTCAAGATGGCTCCAGGAGGAGCCACGACACTCCAGATGGAGAAGATGGCTCCGGGCGAATCCCTCCAGGCGGCACGATCTACGCACGAGATCTCTGATGCCTCAGATTGCAGGCTCCAGGAGGCTCCTCCTATCCTTGGTGTGCGCGATGGCCGCACGTCTTCCCTAGGGCTCCATTACGAGCCCTAATCCTCCTAGAGGAGGCGGTACTCGCGCGTTCCAGCACATGCGGCATAAGACAAAAACCCTAGCCTCCGCGCGAGCTCCAGTACAGTGCCGGGACCGCAAGTCCTCCGCCTTAGCCGAAGCCTTACACAGCCAGAGTCCCATGCGGCAGCCCTCCTTCTCCATAGCCTTCCGCACCTCTTGTCGATGCTCCCAGAGGAAACACCATCGTGCCTATGCTCGATCTCCATCGGCAGCGCACTCCATCAGGCAGCCCCGCTCCATCACGTAGGCAGCAGCACTTCCAAAAGCATCACCAGCCTGCGCCATCTCCTCATCAGACGCAACGAGTACAGATCCCATCTCCCTCTTGGCGGTGTGTGTTTGAGGCTGAAGGAGTTCCCAAGATGGGAACCCTAGGGCTCGATGGCCCCTTTAGTGAAAAAAGGAGGGTGAAGATGATGAAATGGCTATAAAAAAGCTGAAAAATATTCAAAAAAAGATAAATGGTTTAAATATATATATATATATGCGTACAAAAAAATGTATGCAATGAAAATAATGTGAGAAAAAAAAGCCATCAAAAAATGTGTGAACAACTTAATTGAAAAAAAATATGAAGGTTATTAAAAAAATTGTGGATGAAATAGCCGAGAAAAAATGATTAGTTAAAGCAGAAAAAAATGTAACGGCTTATTGGTTTTGTTTTCTCCCCATCTTTCATGTCTTCTCCCAACTTTGTCGATGTCACTATTTTCCGACAAGTATGGGAGAAAGGGGAGTATGTGTAGAGTTACAGGTCCGAGTCAGATCCAGATTCTCCAGACTTCAGATTCCAGGCCAGCCAGATTGTTCAGACTCTACACTTGTCAGATATTTAGACTCGACTCAGATTGGTTCCGAGTCTTCAGTTTCAGACACACACATGTATGTGGTGTTTTTCATATTTGCACATGATTGCCATCTTTTGTGTGGTCCCCATCTTTTATGTTTCGGCCAGGGTTTTCGTGTGTTTTCTTCGAGACTCCTGAGTAGAGATCTCATTCCTATGCCAGGTGGGCAGAGTTTTCATGTGGTTTTTCATAGGGACTCCAGAGTAGAGTATCATTCTCTGTACCAGATGAGAGAGATCCAGTTCTCCGACGAGGAGACTTCTTCATACTCCATTCTCAAGTGATCGTGAACTCCAGTATAAGATCCTTCCGAGGTTCCTATGAGAGAGAACCCACTTCGAGGTCGCTATGAGAGAGATCCGTCTTCAGAGATCTGTGTATGGATAATTAGTGATGCTCTCTTCGGTCCTTTTCAGAGATGGAGCAGTTGTCCGCATGCTGTGGCGGGCCAGAGTTCTCCAGGTAGAGACTCATTTTTAGTTACAGTGATCATGACAAGCGCAGTACAGAGCACATGCTCTCCGACGAGAAGATTCAGTTTGACCCACACTCCAGCCCGTTAGTCCTCACATGTATGACATGAGAAGCAACGTCCTCAACAGAAGCCGACAGTTATGCACGTTGAGTTGATATTCTCTGTAGTGTCATGTAGCGAGAGTTGAGTTTTCTTTCTGTTTGTCCAAGCTGACCATTGCATGCTCCAGCTTGAGGGGAAGTGTTGGATATCGTAGTTGGGTAAATGGATCACTCCAGGATCCATTTACCCCGTCCAAAGTTTAGTCCCACATCTACCGTATGTGGGATGTGGAGACTCAGTGGGGGCTATATATAGACCCTCACAACTATTGTATCCGATGAGAGAAAAGCAATAGGCTATCAACCCTTTAAGGTGTTCTCCCGTGGTTTCATCTCGCTCATGAGGGAGTAGGGTTCCATGTTAAAATCTCTATGTTCCAAGTTTATATTTCTATTTACATGTTCTGTTTATCATTTTCGCTTCCGCATTCCTATTTTCTAACAATAAGCAAGGCCAGCTAGTTTCTGAAGTAGCCACGACATGTGCACATGGATGCAATGTACATGATTTTGAGATACTCGAAGCTTTTTCCAGGCATAGGTCTATTATTTAGTAGAGGAATTGCACTTTCTGTCACAGCCTATGCAGATGCATATTATGCTGGTTGCCCCAAGGATAGGAAGTCTACCTCAAGATTTGCTCTATTTATGGGGAACTCCCTAGTATCATGGAAAAGCAAGAAACAAACTGTGGTAGGAAGATCCAGTGCCAAATCTAAACCATGGAGTATTGCAATGTTGAAACAATGTGGGTCAGATCTGTTGTTTTTTATCTATGTGTTGATGTACCTCATCCCATGCAGTTGCAGTGTGATAATTAGGCAGATCTCTTTATTGCTAAGAACCCAACTTTTCACGACAGAACAAAACATATTGAGGTAGATTGTCACTACACCTGCGATATGATCCAAAAGGGGTTTATCACAACTTGCCATGTTAGTTCGGGAGACTAGATGACGGATGTATTCACCAAGGCTCTTGCCCGAGGACCATCTTAGAGATGTTGTTCCAAGCTAAACATGATAGACATCTATGCTCCAGCTTGAGGGGGAGTGTTGAGAGACTTATGTTACTCCCTTCTCTATTTTATTTACTTTTATGTCCTTGCTATGTATTTTACCCATTAGGATTTCTCTCTTCTATATAAGAGAGTCCTAGAGCACCACTGAATAACAAGTTTTTTCCCATCAACACGAGTGTTGCATCATTAGGGTGGTAAACACAAGAAAAGGTTGTGTGAACCCCATTGCTCTTGTCCTTTAGCAAAAATGAAATCATGTTTTACTAAACACTCGGACTCAAGTTCAAACAAATCCCCACTCCATGCCACAAGCAAACCTCCACAAGTGCAATATGTATCAACCATCACGAATCCCAAAATCGGTAACCTCCAATCGAACGCCAAAATTGGTTAATCTAAGATCGAATCTTGTTCTTGCAAAAGCATTACATCACTATGCTAGTTAGACGAGAGCCGATTGATGGTCCCCTCTTCTTCGGGTCATCCAGGCCCCTCAAATTCCAAGTGATAACCTTCGTGGGTATATATTGTTAGATTCTCTATGGTGACATACATCACTCCCACATCCTTAGCAATGCAAAACTAATATGGGTTCCTTTCCACGCTTGACATGAAGACTGACCGGTGTCACTTTTGGACTAAAGTCTGAGCCTTGGAGGGAAATCTACCTAAAGACCTACTTGCGCCCTTTTTTCAGACGGACATAAACCTTCATCGCCATCGATCGTCCGTCAATGGCGAAGGTTAAGATTGGTAGGTAGACCTATTTCCTCTTCTTTGGTCAACGGTGTCCTCAAACCATGGAATGAAATTTCGCGAAATTTCGACGAAATTTCACCGAAATTTCGGTTTCGACGGGTCCAGGCTTTCGAAACTACTATATATATATATATATATATATATATATATATATCGATTTCCAGGGTTTCAGGCAAAATATCGCGAGATATCAGCGATATTTCGGCTCGACTCGATATCTCGCCCGACATATGGAATCTTTCAATAAAAAATACACGGATATGTCGAGATATGCCGAAATTTCGGTTGAAACTACCCCATTTCGACCGACTTCGGGCAGAACCAGCTCCTTCCTCTTCCAAGGTCTTCTTCCTTCGAGGTAAGCCCAATTAGGCTAATTCTTCTTAAAATTCATAAATTTTTTTAGGGGTGGATGTTGATATAGCTTGCCATGGTGTTTAATTTGAGAGATTTCCCCAAAAATAGCTATAAATTTGGAGACGAAAATTGGGGCTTTTGTGTTTTTATTGCACAATAGTGGCTATGACCATTGTATCTCAGGTCTGAAGTTAACATGAAGTAAAACATAGTTGGAGAACATTTTGTTGGATCTATGTTAGAGGAAATTGGGGCTTTTGAGGTTTAATGTGGAACGATAATGAGTTGGGATATTATATATTCGGATCTTGAGTTTTGGAAGTAGAAATCATAATCAGGAATTTTTTTGGATTAATAAAATTTAAAAATATAGAAAATCCGAAAATCATTTGTTAAATATTTAGGTTTTTGTTCATATTTTGTGTCACTTAGATAGTCTTTCTTGAAAATGGTCCCCTAATTTGTAGATCTAAGATCCTAAGGTATAGATCTAAGGTCCTTTTTCTGTAAATCGGAAAAGTAGGTGTTAGAAAAATTAAATATATAATAATTCAGAAATTAAAAACATAAAATAATTTGCATATTCATAAGCAGTTGCATTGTATGCCAACTTAATGTTTGTTCTTGAATTTCCTCGCAGATTTCGACGATCATCACCATGGCACATTCTGGTTTCGGTTCTGGATCTGACAGTTCTGATGATCAGAGGGGTAAATTCAGTGGGGACATTGGCTGGAGGTATGCCTCCGCTCCTGATGGAAATAAGGCGAAGCCGCAATGCAATTTCTGTGGGAAGAAGTTGGGAGGAGGCGGGATCACAAGGATCAAGCAACATCTTGTTGGCAACAACAAGAATGTTGCCAAGTGCACGCGTTGTCCCAAAGATGTGAGGGACAAGGTCAAGGCGAGCTTGGACGGAAAGAAGGAAAAGGAGACGGAGAGAGTAAGAAGGGAAGAACAAATGAAGGAGTTCATGTTCGAGAAAGAATTCAACGTCATTTCTGATTCAGACGACGATGATTTTGTGTACCCCGCCGACATTCAGACTGCAGCGGAGAGGAGGGCATACAGAAGGGCTACACAATAATCATTGAGGAGCGAGTTCGAGAGGAGAGAACTCGGTGGTGCACGGGACGACTTCTATGGTGCAGGTGGGAGTGGGAGTGGTTCTGGAGGCGCACCAGTACCACCACCCACCAAGAAACACAAGGGGAAGGGAATTGAGCCCTTCTTGACGAGGAGCGGATCCATGCAAAACAAGGCAAGCAAGGATCCGAGGCAGAAAACGGTGAAGGGAATGTTCACCAATGCACGAGAAAGGGTGGGAAAAGCCATCAGCAAGCTCTTCTTTGGGGAGAGCATTCCTGCCAACATTGCAGGCGGGCCATTCTTGCAGCATGCCATTGATGAGATCGCTGCAGCAGGAACGGGAGTGAAGGCTCCTACATCCTACGAGATCATGAACAAATATCTGGGGATGGAGAGAGAGGAGATGAATGAGTACATCGCCGAGTTGAGGAGGAGATGGCCAGAGTACGGGTTGACATTGATGTGCGATGGGTGAACGAGCTACACGAGGAAGCAGATCATCAACTTCCTTGTCTACTGCGATGGGAAGACAATCTTCTTGAAATCTGTTGATGCATCTGAGCATGTGAAGGACCACAGGTACCTTCTGAAGTTGATGGACATTATAAAAGAGGTTGGGAAAGAACACATTGTGCAAATTGTGACGGATAACGGCAACAACTTCAAGAAGACTGGTGAAACAATAATAAAGTCCAGCAGCTACGGAAGTTTTTGGACACCGTGTGCTGCGCATTGCATTAATTTGATACTTAAGGATTTCAGCAAGAGGAAGCTCATCTCAAGGGTGGTAGAGAAAGCACGAATGATCACCACATTCATCTACAACCACGGCAAAGTGTTGGCACTGATGAGGCGGATGTGCAATGGGGAGTTGGTGAGGCCTGGCATCACACGCTTTGCAACCAATTTTATAGCGTTGCAAAGCTTCAAGCAACATAAGATGGGTTTGAAAATCATGTGTTGACATGGTGAGTGGTTCGAGATACCTGAAGCTCTGACTGAAGGAGGACGGAAGGTGGAGATATTGATCAATGATATCTCCTTTTGGGATGACGTGACTCGGGTCACGAGGATCATGGATCCAGTTGTTTCTGCATTGCGGATCGTGGATGGCGACAAGAAGCCCACCATGGGAGTCATCTACGAGGTAATGCGCTGCATGAGAGAGAAGGTCAGAGAAGCAGTTGGAAAGGGATCGAAAGCATGGTTGGACATCATAGACGAGCGATGGTCCAAGATGCTCTCACATCCTCTTCACAAGGTCGGTATGGATTATGTAAAAATGGATTTTTTTTCATATTTTAAATTTCTATGGTTAGACATCATAAATGAGCTTGTTCGTGACTTTGTGTGCAGCTTATTACTTCAATCCTAAGTACCAGTACAAGAATGGACTTGGTACAAATGCTGACCTTCTAGCAGCCGTACAGATTGTGGTGGAGAAGCTCGTCAAGGACGAGAACTTACAGATCATGTGCATGAACGAGGTAATCCTCAACTTCTAGCTAAATTTGGAGTCACAAGAAATTTCGTAAAGATGTAGTACGACTCTACGACTTAAACCTATGTGTGCACTGTGCAGGTTAAGTATTTCCGGGATGCGTTGGGTTCCTTCGGTCGGATTACTGCGGTCAACGGACGGGGCAATACTCTTCCTGGTAGGGACGAAGGCAAATAAAATCACTACTTGTGTGTTCATTTATTCCTACCTTTGATTTCTCTTTTTTTCTTTTTTTGCAGCCGAATGGTGGTTGTTATACGGGATGGAAGCTCCCAACCTTCGAAGTGTAGCAGTGAAAGTGTTGTCTCAAACCGCATCTGCTGGCGGTTGTGAGAGGAACTGGAGCACGTTCAATTTGATCCATTCCAAGAGACAGAACAGGTTGGGAGAAAAGAAGCTCAATAACCTTATCTATGTGCATTACAACTTCAGGCTGAAATTGAAACATGCAAGGGAGGGACAAGACAAAGATGACTACACGGACCCAATTGATCTTGCATCATTTTCAAAATGCACAATGACGATGCTGATGAAGACGTTCTCCAAAGGTGGATGGATTCCAATGGTGCCCCCGTTCTCGATCAGCCAGGTGGAAGACCAAATGAGAACATAAGCCAGCAAATGGGAGCAGACGTTGGTGACTATTTGGCAAGATCCAGGTGGAGTACAGACCCTGTTGGAGGGTTGGAGGGCGAGATTGATGCGGTTGTTGATGAAATTCTCTCGAGTAGCTCCAAATCCAAGTCAAAGTCAAAGGATGACAGTAGAGATGATGATGATGATGACGACGATGTTGGTCGTGGTGGACCTGGTGGTGGTGGGGAGTCAAACTCAGGTGGGTCAGGAGGGAGTGGTCGTGGAGCACAAGCTACCAGACTTGAGGAAGGCCTACAAGCAGGACGTGAATATATGGAGAGACAGCGGAACACACACGGACAATTTGTTCCAAGTCCGAGTCCAAGACCTACGGATTACGAGTACGGTCGAGGCCATCGTCCAACCGACAGCTACATGGAAGATTTGACATCATCTGTAGGTTCTTTGAGCTTCATGGACATTGACAGCCCATATCGCGGAGGAGCACCAAGTCCTTTAGGCGGATATGGATCGTCGCACGATGAGAGATCATTTGGCGTCTTCCCGGAATACTTTCAAGCTTCTCCTCCAGGACCTCCTCCTCCTCCTCAGTATGCACCTCCATCATATTCATATGGTTACAGTGGGTGTGGAGGATACAGTAGCGGAGACAACTACCAAGGTAGCCAACCTGAGCAGAGCCACGGCAGCTTCTTTGGGGGTGACAGCTACGGTTTCTTCCCTGAGTACACGCCAGTTTCTCCTCCTCCTCCGCAGAGATCTTCTCCCACTCCGTCGTCGTCGTCCCGAGGATCTCAGGGCAATAGTTCGCAGCCTCGTCGTGCCACTCGTGATACCGGATCCAGTGCTGCTTACCCTCGTCTCGGGATACTCATAGGCATCGATGACCACCAATACATGCAGTATGTGATGGATTAAAAGGCCATGTACTCGTACATGACATGGGAGAACTACTGCGAGTTCATTGAATCTGCGATGTGTTATGAAAGACAACAAGGAAGAGGGGGGCATTCAGATCCACCACGAAACTCTTGGTTCTGAACAAAACAAGTCACCATGTACTATATTTTAATCTTTTATTGCATTGCTCAGTAATATGCATGTTCTTAATAATTTTCACTTGTTGTAACTTGTATTGTATTTGTAAGACTATTACTATGTTTTATTACGTATTAACAATGTTACAACAATATCACCGATATGACCGATATGGCCGATATGACCGATATGACCGATATGTCTATATAAGGGGTATAGATACCACTATGTGTGAAATAATTGTGTATTTGTATGTTATTTATTGTTCTAATAACTTGAAATATCGAAATTTTCAATAAAATTGGGAAAAAATCGGATTTTTGAGCCTTTTCCGACTTTTCCACCGAAATCGTCGAAATTTCCCAAAATTTCGGCAAAATTTCGGTTTTACATGTCACCGAAACGAGATCGAAATCGAGATTTCGAACATTGCCTCAAACATAGCTTGTGTCGGAACAATAAGACATCGTTCTAATCCCAGCAACTCGGACCAAGATATGCCGTGAGAATGATGACCCGAGGAGATTTTTTATAAACCCTCCACATTCCGCCCGGCGAGTGGCTATTGCAATGTTTTCTTCTCCAAGGACTCACCCAACGAAGACCCGACAAAGATGAAATGTTGGATAAGGTTCTCGACAAAAGCAGTGAAGTCCATGGTTCCATCGATTAAGTGTAAAGCTTTGAAATGTCCTCGCGGACCCTATCTGGTGGCAGCTCCCAGTAATCAACACGAAAATGGGGTTAGATATTGTAGTCTTGGTCATCATATCCTCTGCTCGTGTGATCGGCCATGCCTTCGAGGTACTCTCCATACCCTAGTTTGGTTGTTGTGCTACCATCTCCCCTCCACAACAACTTAGCGAAGGAGGCAAGGATTTAACATTACCCAAATTAATAACATGGACCGACTCACAAATAGGGAACACTCCAAATCCTTCTCTGGTGGTTGTTAGCCCAAAATCTCTACTAGTGCAACGGCGATGTCCGCCCCCGACACATAGTCATTAGAAAGAATATGCATCACTTTCCCCAAGCCTTTGAGAAGCTTACTCAAAGTAGTGGAGTTTCTAGACATTAGTAGAACCCCCTCCCCCCCCCCCCCACACACATGCAGTTCGAGCATTGGTCACTTTATCCACCCACCATCAGACTCACATGGGCTTCTCCACGAATCTCCGTGCTACTAGACCCAACATGAGTGATAAAGCCTTCCTTTGCACAGCAGAAAGACCATCATAGACGGTTGAATTGCCCATCAACACCACATTTAATGTTGCAAAAGACAATTTTCTATATTCCGTCAGAAGGATCGCTGAATAAAGAATAAACGATATTTGGGTGACTAATATTCGATTAGCTATTTTTATTTATTTTAAATACAAAATATGTTTAATACATATGATCTTATATATTTTTTAAATACAAAATATGTTTAATACATATGATCTTATATATTTATGCATGAATGATCCTTTAATTAACAAGATAAAAGTACAAATTCCTCATGTCCTTAATCCATGCCCTTGTCACGTATTCATCATATCTAGTAGATTTTGTTTTAAAAAATAATTATGTTTATATTATTCAAAAATCAAAAATAAATAAATAAATAAAATATTTTCAAAAAAATCAAAATATTTACATAATTCAAAAGAATATTAGAGTAGGTATACTATATCATATAATAGTAGCCCAAAGATATTTGCAAAAAATATATTGTTTTGGATCCTTAAGAAAATAAAAGACCATAAAATTTGAAATCTCAATTAAAACTCCATAAAAACAGAAAAATCAGAAAATACAGTCCTATTTTATACATTTTCTTATATATTTTGTATAAAAATACTACTATACGTAAATAATAACTAATATATTTTTTCCTACTACATAATGCTTGATTTCTACACTTTGAAACAATAAAGGTTTGAAAATACAATTTTTAAATATCAAATAAAAATTTTAAAATGCAAAATAAAAATTGAATATAATAAATAATATATCATATAAAAACAAATAAAATTTGATAAGACTAAAATACATACAGAACGCTTGAAAAAAATAAAAACACAATTGACTTATAACCGACCTAATACTTATATTCCCTAGGATCTACTCCTATCTGGGGCATCTCTGAGTTTGACACTCCTACACTTGACCACTATATATCATCTTTAGGAGTATAAATATAATTTTTTGTTTGAAAGCTACATGATTTCAGGTTACATGACACTTCGCTCATAGGCCTAAAAACATGCTTTTAGGATCTCGCTCTGGGCGATCTCAACGATGTTGTATATTGTGTCCCTTCCATCTCCGCTTCCTTCTCATAGACATTATCTTTACATGCTTCAAATCTCCAACTATAATGGTCTCCCCCTTCCACTCAGGAAGCAGACAACCAAATCATGGAGAGCCGACATCTAGTGTCCATTCCTACCACAGCAAAAGCAGCAATTCCCACTCAGTGACGAGGCCCCCTTCCCATCGCCCAGCAATTTGACCATCCCCACCCGAGGAAAGTCGATTAAGTTTCAGTAGTAGACTGTAGCATCCGGTTTCCAATCAAACCCGAACTCGTCCGATTTTGGGTCCAATGAACCCAAAAACATTGTCGGTCAATACTAACCAACCTAAAACGACCAATTGGTAGTGAATCAAAAGTTGTTCGGGTAAAATCGATCAAAAATCGGTCGTTTCGTAATACGTGCCGCGAAAAGCCGCAACGCAAATTCGAAAACTGCGAAACGAACCGAGACCATCATGAGATCCGATTCAACGAAAGAAAACCAACAAAATCGACCGTTCGTCAATCGGAGGTCGTTTGATATTTTTAAATCACAATATTTAATCTTAAACAAAAACCGTATCCGAAAATTTCGGGTATTCAAAACTCGATCGGAAGTATATCAATATTATACTCATATTGATCATCGTTCCGAGACGGTCAAAACGAGACGTCGCATGTCAAAATCCGACACCCGATGCACGAATACGGTCCGCTTTAAGAATCGTAAATAAAGTGTATTTTTTTTGTAAAAATAATAATAATAAAAAATTTCAGAATAACAATCGGCTTACTGTCAGTGCTTAAAAATATATATAATAATATAAATTTAGTCTTACATGTGCAGCATCCACGTAATCCTAATTGTAGACACTTGGATCCCCAAGTAATTCCACTTGGCTATGTTAAATTGCCTTCTCATCTCCTATATAAACACCTAAAATCCTTTTGGTTCTCCTATTTCTTTCCCCGTCTCCCCAATTTCAGCCTAACTCCTCTTTCCCTATTTAACATTTACCAACGAAGAAGTCTTTCTTCTTCTTTCCTAATTCCAAAAATCCCCTTTAACAAAAAAAAGTCTCGATCAAGAGCCCTTCCCACTGTCCTCAAATCTCTTCCTAAAAGCTCCATCGAAGGTCCTAATACAGTTTTTGTCCTTTCAATTGTTGATAGACAGCAACTGGAGTCCAGATTTCCAGCCCTAATCCAAGAACCTGGAGCTCCTCGTCGTTCTCTTGAAGGGAATCAAGAGTTGCTACCTACTGCTGCTGCTTGCAGCAACCAATTGCAGTCTTTATTTCCCCTGCCAAGGCATACAGATGTGATCTCTATTATAGAGATCAAAGGTACGATCCAAAGCTATCCTTTGCTGCCTTGCATGCACAGCCACCTTTCTCTTTCTGTCATACTTTAATTGTTGATGATTTTGTGCCAATCTTCATCAATAGATCTACACTTAAACTTTGTTATAGAATACAATAAGTTGCATGGAGCATTACTTGCTAAGACATCAAATTGAGATGTACAAATCTAGCCACTCAAGCTCTTGTGAGCAGAGTTATGTAGAAATAGAAATTGAAAATCAATAGCACCGATCAAATGAAATAAAAGAAATTTTCTGCTCTGAAATAAAAGATTATGTATTTTACAGATAGATTCAATTTCTGTTAATGTTGTGTTGTCTGCTTATGCTATAAATCAAAAGCATATTGTCATTAGTTATTTAAGTTATAAAATTATTACTGTTCTGTTGTTGAATGTTTAAGTTTTAAATTGAAAAGATCTCAAATTTCTTATTTCATTTAAAACTTAGCAATTATATGTACTTATCTTGCTTAATTGTAAATTTTAATATTAAAATTTGTGCTACTGCCAGATTTAGAAATTTTAACAATTTCAATGAACAAATCTTGATTAAATAAAGATTCAACCTAAAGTCTGCTACTGTCTACTAAAGTTTTGAAGTTAAAAGTCAACTCTGAATCTCCAGTAATTCAGAATTTAATTGATGGGATCAAATGTCCTATTTTGATACTAGGTGTGAAAGCATCCATACAATATAGGGCCATGAACACTCCGGAGGAACTTCTCATAAGTAAAAGATTATCAGAAGATATTAGTGTAAGCGGCAGAATATGATCATAGCTAATCTTATGGATACCAAAGATCTTATTTCAACAATTTTTTACTAGATCCAATATCTATTCTTGGAATTTCACCTAAAGACCGCATCTACAACAAGACAAATAGATGCCTTGCTTCCTGTAGGGAACTTTGCAATTATAGAAGGATCAGGGAGAGACATTATATCATACCTATTAGAAGTTCACTTATATGAGGTATTAATAACATCTATGAATTCTATGATAAGTATGCTTGAAAAGTATTGATAATGGTGATCTATTTGTCTGGATTTTTGAAGTAAGGCAAATAGCAGATAACAGATAAATTGCTTCTATAGAGAACCTAGATAGGCAGTCAACCCTAGGTGAGATAAGATCTACATCTACTACTTTGATTTCAAAATTTTAACAAGCACGAGTCTCTTTGAACTTAATCAATCCTTCCTATCCATGACATAGTTGTGTATTTGAAAAGAGATTAAAAAGTATCTTCTAGGAAGAATAAATGCTGGATGTATGTACTAGATAAATTGCTTCTAGGAAATTATGACACGTGATCATAAGAACATGATTATCCCCATGAATTACTTTCCGGATACACTCTCCTAACTTTAAGATCAATTAGTTAAGTGATCAATAAAACTTATTGAAATGTTGAGTCTTGACTTTTACCTTCCAAAGTCAGTAACTTAGTCACTTGGATCAAAGATTTGGTCAGAAGATCAATTGGTAAATGATTTCCAAGTTTGTAGATTAAGAGAGCTAGATCGGTATCAAATATTAATACTCTTCTTTTATGAAGTTGGTAAATGATTTCCAAGATTGTAGATTAAGAGAGCAAGATCTGTATCAAATATTAATACTCTTCTTTTATGAAGTTGGTAAATGATTTCCAAGATTTAAGATGAAGAGAGCTAGATCTGTATTACTAATCTCAAAAAGGGAATTGAGAAGGAAAGTAGACAAGCAAATGAAATTGATTGTGAGTCGGTAATGACTTATAAATTATATTGCCGGTCATGGTGGCCTTTTACACCGGACCGTGCGAGGGGGCGGTGACCCTCACCTGGGCGGAAGAAAGGAAGCCCAGTTTGGGCAGCGGCCGCCAAGTGCGCGGGTCTAGGATCCCAGTCCCATTTCGGTTTTTACGCGAGCTCGCAGTGTTTTTTTTTACGCCTCGTTGGGATCTCGACTTTAGACCAGTTCCGCTGACCCTGTTTTAGGATACCCAGGCGGGGGATCCTTGGTTTTCAGTTTTACGTACGAGCTCGGTTGCCCGTTACCGGTCGGGCTGTTTTTCTAGAGTGACTTCCCGGGAAGTCCCTCTCACCCGTCTCAGTGGCGTAGTTGGGGAGTAGACCTATCCCTCTATTGGACCGTCCTTCCAACTAGAGGGCGAGACGGAAGAGCCATTTGCAGGCTTCTTCACCGCTTGAGTTTTCTTTCGCCAACAGACGGCGATTCTACATCCAGATCATTCGTATCTACATCTATATCTACATCATTGAGAGTACATCTGAGAGAGTTACAGTGAAGGTTTAAAGGAAATCACAATTAAAATTTAGTTGATTAGAAGTGACTTTAATCTGGTTCAAAAACCCTATAAGTTAGTGGACGTGTTGGGAACTTAGTTAGGATGCATTATACAATACTGCATGCCTACGGAGGCACCCCAACCCTAAGGTACTTTTAAATACCTTAGAGTCATAGTGTGAGGTTACACACAGACCAAGACCACAGACTATCCACTAACTTAGAAGGAGTAAATAGAATTAAGGATCAAATTCATCATCATCATATCAGTCCATTATCGAAAACCATGACATGATCTCAATAACAAGAAAGTAGCCATCAAGTTCCACGACATGATCTCCAAGACCAAGAATCATGATCTTTATCTATATCATCTGGAGTTATATCTGAAACAATTGAAATTAAGAATTGGATGCCTACCTATTGAACTTGGGAATCAAGTAATCTATAAATATTTCATATTCCATCTTTCATATCGACAAATCCACAGATTGGATATCTGGTCAATATAATAATAGAGATATATACTTATATGCATACTCCTATAATTATAATTTATCAACATTTAATTACAAAATAAATATGTTAAATATGAAAAGTGTTTGGATAATGAGAGTTTATGAGAAATGCTTACAAGCCTGAATACTTTTTTACTCGCGCAAGTAGATGTAAATAGTGCTTATTCCACCTTTCTACTTGCTCTCTTTTGCACATTAAATTACTTGTTAATTATTTTAAACTACGGGTTTGTATTCACGTTTGTGACTCCTTTTCTTCCTTGCACGCATGGCAGGAAAGGAGTCTATTGTTCAGTAGTTATACAGGGTTTCAGAAGACAGGGTCTATACTAGACGGTATGTTATTCTTTTTGTCTCAGTTTTTGTTCGGTTGTTAATGTTATATGCTTCTTTTCTCTTCAGTCAAATTTTGGGATATACTGTATATACTTTCAGACATTGTACAGGTTGAAAATGAAATGAAAGTTAATGAAATAAATTCTTGGTGATATTTATCTTTATTATCTTGTGGTTGTGAATGTGAATGTCGAATGTCACTTGCAAATATATTCCTTGCGAAAAATTTCCCCATAAAATTATGTTTTTAATGCGATGTCATAAATGGAAATTCGGCGAATTGTGTCGTAAACGGGTACCCGGATCCTGAGGGGTTCACAGTTTGGTATCAGAGCAGTGGTACCCTGATACGCACATTCGCGGTATTACAATTTCGATCGCATTAAGTTCTCGGATAGAGACAGTCTCCCGACTTGTCGTGAGTCCGAGAAGGGAAATATGACATTCGAATTAAATAACCACAAATATCACCAATTTCATTAATTTTCATAGTATATCCCAAGAAGAGAAAAAAGCATTTTCGGGTAGTGCTCGCTCATCTCTATCGACTACATTAGGAGGAGCACTTGTCGGACGTGGCACAGATTCCGCTCGACCTTCTGGGTCGCAGCGAGCAGACACGACCACTCTATCTACTCGACCAATCAGATGTTACCGATGTCACGAATGGGGACATTACCGATCAGTGTCTTGCTTCGAGATTACTTGCTTCTATTAGGTAGAGTCTCAGAGACTCTCTCTTCCACATATCACATACAAGGGCCAGGTGGCCAGTTGTTTATCATTTCCCTGATAGTCAGGAACTTGCCCATACTGATTGGCGGTCACGAGATGATCGCAGATTGTCTACTTGTGCAGCTTGATTAGTTCGACTTGATTTTAGGCATGGATTGGCTATCCGCTCATCATGCATTTGTTGATTGCTTTAGGAAGACGGTTGTCTTCAGGATTCCAGATCTACCCGAGTTCACTTTTGAGGGTACTACACATAACTCCACCATGGAGTACATTTCAGTATTGCGAGCCCAACGACTTGTTGACCAGGGTTGTGATTCTTACCTTGCATTTGTTCGGGAGGTGTCTGATCAAGAACCGATGATAAAGGACATCCGAGTAGTATCTGAATATCCAGATGTTTTTCCTGATGAGCTACCAGGGCTACCTCCTGAGAGAGAGATCGAGTTCGAGATCACATTGCTGCCAGATACACAGCCGATCTCTATGGACACTATGAGTTTGTGGTGATGCCGTTTGGGCTCACCAATGCACCTGCGGCTTTCATGGATATGATGAACATGATCTTCCGTCCATACTTGGACAAGTTTGTAGTAGTGTTTATCGATGATGTGCTCATCCATTCACGGAATGAATGGGATCACGCGAATGATCTACGGATTGTTTTGGACACATTACGACAGCACAAGCTATATGCCAAGTTGAGCAAGTGTGAGTTCTGGTTATCCCAGGTCTCATTTCTTGGGCATATCATTTCTGGAGCAGGCATTGCAGTTGATCCTGCGAAGATAGATGCAGTTATGTCTTGGGAGCAGCCCAAGACAGTTACTCAGATTCGGAGCTTTCTCGGACTAGCAGGTTATTACAAACGCTTTGTCAGCGGATTTTCACGAATCGTTCGTCCATTGACACGATTGACACAGAAGGGAGTTCCATTCATTTGGAACGATTCATGTGAGCAGGCCTTCCAGACACTGAAGGAGAGATTGACTACAGCGCCTATTCTTGCTCTTCCTTCAGGCACTCAGGACTATGCAGTCTACACGGATGCATCTGGAGAAGGTCTAGGAGCAGTGTTGATGCAAAGAGGACAGGTGATTGCTTAACGCATCACAGCAGTTGAGACCGCACGAGCGGAATTACTCTACACATGACTTGGAGTTGGCGGCAGTTGTCTTCGCCTTGAAGATCTGGCGCCACTATCTATATGGGGTGAACTTTGAGATTTTCACCGATCACAAGAGCCTAAAGTACATCTTTGATCAGAAGGAGTTGAATATGAGACAACGCAGATGGCTCGAGCTGCTGAAAGACTATGATTGCACGATCTCTTACCATCCCGGTAAGGGAAACGTAGTAACTGATGCACTTAGCAGGAGAGCGCATGCTGATGGTACGGCGAACTGCCTATACACGTAGGATACGCTTGCAGCTTTGACCGATTGGCATCCTCAGGAGAGCGCATCCATTTCTACCGCCGTGCCTCCACGATACAGCAGTCTTTGGGATCGTATTGTAGAGGGTCAGAAGACCGATCCTTGGATCCGAGGTAGATACATGCGCGCCATCAAGGATGAATTTAACGACTTTGTTGTGATGGAGTCTATTTTATGGAAGGCAGGACGGGTCGTTGTACCCAATGACGAGCAGCTTCGCAGAGACATTCTGGACGAAGCACACAGTTCACGGTTATCTATTCATCCAGGCAGTACAAAGATGTACCGTGATCTGCGACGACATTTCTGGTGGGATGGAATGAAGCGCGATGGGGCGCTACATGTTAGCAGATGCATGACCTGTCAAATGGTCAAGGCTGAGCACAGGAGACCACCAGGATTATTGCAGTCTCTCCCCATTCCCGAATGGAAGTGGGAGAGCATTTCTATGGATTAATCACAGGATTGCCGAAGATGCCAGAAGGCCATGATTCTATATGGGTCGTTGTTGATAGGTTGACCAAGTCAACTCATTTCATACCTGTCAACACGACTTACACTCCATCCAGGTTGGCCAAGCTCTATGTGCATAACATTATCAGGCTGCATGGTATACCACGTGAGGTGGTGTCTGACAGAGATTCGAGATTTACATCTCACTATTGGCATCAGTTCATGTCAGCACTACAGACAGAGCTGAAGATGAGTTCTGCATACCATCCACAGACAGATGGACAGAGTGAGCGTACCATTCAGACGCTTGAGGATTTACTCCGCGCTTGCACTTTGGAATGGAAAGGGTCCTAGAAGGACCATCTGCCATTAGTAGAATTCACGTACAACAACAACTATCACTCCAGTATTAGCATGGCACCATTCGAAGCACTATACGGGGAGATGCCTCACACCTCTCAGTTGGCGTGAGGTAGGTGATCATGCTTTATATTCCGTGGATCTCTTGGAGGAGACTGCGAGAGCTGTTGATCTTGTGAGACGGAGGCTTCTGACGGTACAGATTCGCCAGAAGAGCTATGCGGATCGTCGGAGGAGAGACTTAGAGTTCCAGGTAATCTAATTATTTCTTCTTCATCTATGACATATATATATGTCCAATTTAATCTCATATTAATGACATTCCTATAAAATATAGGTTGGAGATTGGGTATTTCTCCGTGTATCTCCCATGAAGGGAGTGCAGAGATTCGGTGTTCGTGGCAAGTTGGCGCCACGATATGTTGGACCGTTTGAGATTCTTGCTCGAGTGGGGAAGGTTGCTTATCGAGTAGCCCTTCCTCCACATCTTTCAGCTATTCATGATGTTTTCCACATATCCAATCTGAGGAAATATGTCCACGATCCTCGGCACATCATCAGTTACGAGAATCTTGATATAGAACCGGATCTGACTTATGAGGAGAAGCCTGTCCAGATACTTGACCGTGCCATGAAGAAGCTTCGCAGCAAAGAGATTTCATTGGTCGAAGTTTTGTGGCACCGACATGGCGTCAAGGAAGCGACATGGGAGACTGAAGCCGACATGCGGGCACGATACCCGCAGCTATTCTGATGTAATCATCAAAACGAGCTTTTGTAATCAGATACATTATAAATATGGCTTGTTTTCTCTTTGAGGTTTTTATGGGTTCAAAACCCTTTGAGGTTTTTATAGACATATGAAATTCAATCAAGACAACGAATAACCTTAACTCGAGTCTCGAGGACGAGACTCCCTTTGAGGTTTTTATATTTGTAGCATCCGGTTTCCAATCAAACCCGAACTCGTCCGATTTTGGGTCCAATGAACCCAAAAACATTGTCAGTCAATACTAACCAACCTAAAACGACCAATTGGTAGTGAATCAAAAGTTGTTCGGGTAAAATCGATCAAAAATCGGTCGTTTCGTAATACGTGCCGCGAAAAGCCGCAACGCAAATTCGAAAACTGCGAAACGAACCGAGACCATCATGAGATCCGATTCAACGAAAGAAAACCAACAAAATCGACCGTTCGTCAATCGGAGGTCGTTTGATATTTTTAAATCACAATATTTAATCTTAAACAAAAACCGTATCCGAAAATTTCGGGTATTCAAAACCCGATCGGAAGTATATCAATATTATACTCATATTGATCATCGTTCCGAGACGGTCAAAACGAGACGTCGCATGTCAAAATCCGACACCCGATGCACGAATACGGTCCGCTTTAAGAATCGTAAATAAAGTGTATTTTTTTTGTAAAAATAATAATAATAAAAAATTTCAGAATAACAATCGGCTTACTGTCAGTGCTTAAAAATATATATAATAATATAAATTTAGTCTTACATGTGCAGCATCCACGTAATCCTAATTGTAGACACTTGGATCCCCAAGTAATTCCACTTGGCTATGTTAAATTGCCTTCTCATCTCCTATATAAACACCTAAAATCCTTTTGGTTCTCCTATTTCTTTCCCCGTCTCCCCAATTTCAGCCTAACTCCTCTTTCCCTATTTAACATTTACCAACGAAGAAGTCTTTCTTCTTCTTTCCTAATTCCAAAAATCCCCTTTAACAAAAAAAAGTCTCGATCAAGAGCCCTTCCCACTGTCCTCAAATCTCTTCCTAAAAGCTCCATCGAAGGTCCTAATACAGTTTTTGTCCTTCCAATTGTTGATAGACAGCAACTGGAGTCCAGATTTCCAGCCCTAATCCAAGAACCTGGAGCTCCTCGTCGTTCTCTTGAAGGGAATCAAGAGTTGCTACCTACTGCTGCTGCTTGCAGCAACCAATTGCAGTCTTTATTTCCCCTGCCAAGGCATACAGATGTGATCTCTATTATAGAGATCAAAGGTACGATCCAAAGCTATCCTTTGCTGCCTTGCATGCACAGCCACCTTTCTCTTTCTGTCATACTTTAATTGTTGATGATTTTGTGCCAATCTTCATCAATAGATCTACACTTAAACTTTGTTATAGAATACAATAAGTTGCATGGAGCATTACTTGCTAAGACATCAAATTGAGATGTACAAATCTAGCCACTCAAGCTCTTGTGAGCAGAGTTATGTAGAAATAGAAATTGAAAATCAATAGTACCGATCAAATGAAATAAAAGAAATTTTCTGCTCTGAAATAAAAGATTATGTATTTTACAGATAGATTCAATTTCTGTTAATGTTGTGTTGTCTGCTTATGCTATAAATCAAAAGCATATTGTCATTAGTTATTTAAGTTATAAAATTATTACTGTTCTGTTGTTGAATGTTTAAGTTTTAAATTGAAAAGATCTCAAATTTCTTATTTCATTTAAAACTTAGCAATTATATGTACTTATCTTGCTTAATTGTAAATTTTAATATTAAAATTTGTGCTACTGCCAGATTTAGAAATTTTAACAATTTCAATGAATAAATCTTGATTAAATAAAGATTCAACCTAAAGTCTGCTACTGTCTACTAAAGTTTTGAAGTTAAAAGTCAACTCTGAATCTCCAGTAATTCAGAATTTAATTGATGGGATCAAATGTCCTATTTTGATACTAGGTGTGAAAGCATCCATACAATATAGGGCCATGAACACTCCGGAGGAACTTCTCATAAGTAAAAGATTATCAGAAGATATTAGTGTAAGCGGCAGAATATGATCATAGCTAATCTTATGGATACCAAAGATCTTATTTCAACAATTTTTTACTAGATCCAATATCTATTCTTGGAATTTCACCTAAAGACCGCATCTACAACAAGACAAATAGATGCCTTGCTTCCTGTAGGGAACTTTGCAATTATAGAAGGATCAGGGAGAGACATTATATCATACCTATTAGAAGTTCACTTATATGAGGTATTAATAACATTTATGAATTCTATGATAAGTATGCTTGAAAAGTATTGATAATGGTGATCTATTTGTCTGGATTTTTGAAGTAAGGCAAATAGCAGATAACAGATAAATTGCTTCTATAGAGAACCTAGATAGGCAGTCAACCCTAGGTGAGATAAGATCTACATCTACTACTTTGATTTCAAAATTTTAACAAGCACGAGTCTCTTTGAACTTAATCAATCCTTCCTATCCATGACTTAGTTGTGTATTTGAAAAGAGATTAAAAAGTATCTTCTAGGAAGAATAAATGCTGGATGTATGTACTAGATAAATTGCTTCTAGGAAATTATGACACGTGATCATAAGAACATGATTATCCCCATGAATTACTTTCCGGATACACTCTCCTAACTTTAAGATCAATTAGTTAAGTGATCAATAAAACTTATTGAAATGTTGAGTCTTGACTTTTACCTTCCAAAGTCAGTAACTTAGTCACTTGGATCAAAGATTTGGTCAGAAGATCAATTGGTAAATGATTTCCAAGTTTGTAGATTAAGAGAGCTAGATCGGTATCAAATATTAATACTCTTCTTTTATGAAGTTGGTAAATGATTTCCAAGATTGTAGATTAAGAGAGCTAGATCTGTATCAAATATTAATACTCTTCTTTTATGAAGTTGGTAAATGATTTCCAAGATTTAAGATGAAGAGAGCTAGATCTGTACTACTAATCTCAAAAAGGGAATTGAGAAGGAAAGTAGACAAGCAAATGAAATTGATTGTGAGTCGGTAATGACTTATAAATTATATTGCCGGTCATGGTGGCCTTTTACACCGGACCGTGCGAGGGGGCGGTGACCCTCACCTGGGCGGAAGAAAGGAAGCCCAGTTTGGGCAGCGGCCGCCAAGTGCGCGGGTCTAGGATCCCAGTCCCATTTCGGTTTTTACGCGAGCTCGCAGTGTTTTTTTTACGCCTCGTTGGGATCTCGACTTTAGACCAGTTCCGCTGACCTTGTTTTAGGATACCCAGGCGGGGGATCCTTGGTTTTCAGTTTTACGTACGAGCTCGGTTGCCCGTTACCGGTCGGGCTGTTTTTCTAGAGTGACTTCCCGGGAAGTCCCTCTCACCCGTCTCAGTGGCGTAGTTGGGGAGTAGACCTATCCCTCTATTGGACCGTCCTTCCAACTAGAGGGCGAGACGGAAGAGCCATTTGCAGGCTTCTTCACCGCTTGAGTTTTCTTTCGCCAACAGACGGCGATTCTACATCCAGATCATTCGTATCTACATCTATATCTACATCATTGAGAGTACATCTGAGAGAGTTACAGTGAAGGTTTAAAGGAAATCACAATTAAAATTTAGTTGATTAGAAGTGACTTTAATCTGGTTCAAAAACCCTATAAGTTAGTGGACGTGTTGGGAACTTAGTTAGGATGCATTATACAACACTGCATGCCTACGGAGGCACCCCAACCCTAAGGTACTTTTAAATACCTTAGAGTCATAGTGTGAGGTTACACACAGACCAAGACCACAGACTATCCACTAACTTAGAAGGAGTAAATAGAATTAAGGATCAAATTCATCATCATCATATCAGTCCATTATCGAAAACCATGACATGATCTCAATAACAAGAAAGTAGCCATCAAGTTCCACGACATGATCTCCAAGACCAAGAATCATGATCTTTATCTATATCATCTGGAGTTATATCTGAAACAATTGAAATTAAGAATTGGATGCCTACCTATTGAACTTGGGAATCAAGTAATCTATAAATATTTCATATTCCATCTTTCATATCGACAAATCCACAGATTGGATATATGGTCAATATAATAATAGAGATATATACTTATATGCATACTCCTATAATTATAATTTATCAACATTTAATTACAAAATAAATATGTTAAATATGAAAAGTGTTTGGATAATGAGAGTTTATGAGAAATGCTTACAAGCCTGAATACTTTTTTACTCGCGCAAGTAGATGTAAATAGTGCTTATTCCACCTTTCTACTTGCTCTCTTTTGCACATTAAATTACTTGTTAATTATTTTAAACTACGGGTTTGTATTCACGTTTGTGACTCCTTTTCTTCCTTGCACGCATGGCAGGAAAGGAGTCTATTGTTCAGTAGTTATACAGGGTTTCAGAAGACAGGGTCTATACTAGACGGTATGTTATTCTTTTTGTCTCACTTTTTGTTCGGTTGTTAATGTTATATGCTTCTTTTCTCTTCAGTCAAATTTTGGGATATACTGTATATACTTTCAGACATTGTACAGGTTGAAAATGAAATGAAAGTTAATGAAATAAATTCTTGGTGATATTTATCTTTATTATCTTGTGGTTGTGAATGTGAATGTCGAATGTCACTTGCAAATATATTCCTTGCGAAAAATTTCCCCATAAAATTATGTTTTTAATGCGATGTCATAAATGGAATTTCGGCGAATTGTGTCGTAAACGGGTACCCGGATCCTGAGGGGTTCACATAGACTATGGAATTGAACCTCACTACTTTGTTTCTCTATAAGTTTACCTCTTTGTTCGCACTTCTATACCCTTGGCTGATTATGAAAATGAAGCATATGGCTCACTCGGTTCGGAGAGCACTTGTATGGGGGTGTGCTGGGAAGCCCCCGCAAGAAAGAAGCGGCTCTTCCCACAACTCTGTCACCATTGACTCTATTATTATTATGGTAAATAAATGTATCAATTTGAGATCTTCTTTCGGTTCGATACGTCGACCTACGATCTCAACCTTTGGCTTTCGTCTGGGTAGGTGTCTAAGAATGACATCCACACAACCTCACCTAACCACCTCTCTAGGCTCACGCCCAAATTTTATTTTAAATACAATATCAAAAGGTACTTGACATGTAGAGGAGCGTCTGAAGGTAGAGGTCCTTAAGGAGGAGAATAGAAACCGCATTCCTATTGGAAGCATGAGATGTGATCTTCGAAATAAATTATCTAATCATTGTACCACACCATGGAATCAAGCATTATAAAGAACATACATGGTTTTTCTATAACTATCGATCGTGAAGCCATTTAATAGAAGTTCATTGATATCTTCTTTTTATAAAGCAAATCGACTTCGATTTTTGAATAATCCACGTCATTTCTGGTTCCATTGTAACAATTATGTGGAAAATACCCGTATCAATAATTATGATGTTACATATGGACAATTCCTCAATATCTTGTTCATTCGCAACAAAATATTTTCTTTATGTGTCAATAAAAGAAAATATATTTTTTGGAGAGAGACTATTTCACTGATCGAGTTACGAGTATCTGACATATTCATATCTAACGATTTTCCACAAAGTGGTGACGGGTTCTATATTAGATAAATTACCAACTATTTATTATGATTGAAATTTTAAACCTTTTTTTTGTACTAACATAGTGATAGAAAGAATACCATGTTATGCATGTACTTCAAACAGTTTAGCTTTAACCATGTTCATGGTCCCAAATTATTGGTTGATACAGAATTAAAGTGAACTTGCCAAGAAATCACGAAATGATATGGTTCTTACATATGATTTATTAATTTATTCATAAGTAATTCGTCAGGATCCATACCTTTATTTGTTATTTTTATATACTATTTTTCTTTTCTAAATTATACCATTTATAATAGGTAGGTTTTTTAAGGAGAATTCTTTCTTTGATTATACCTGAATCCATGTAATGCATGAACAGGCTCCGTACAATCCCATAGAATGAGTGATTAAGCATCATCCAAAAGATGTTATATCTATTACATTTATTTATAGTATGGAATTGCATTCATTTCCTTTGCATTGACACGGATCTATGATATTATCGGAGTGAAATAGGGGATCTAAGCAAGAATAGAGGCTAGATTGTATTAGTAACAAGTAAATCCTTTGTATGTAAAAAGACTCGAGATGTGTGGATAGACACCAATTATAAGTCATGAGACAATCTAAAAAGCATTTGATCATTAGTATTATTAACAATATTCATTCTATATTGTGTCCCTATCATTTATTCTTATGGGGTACCCTACAATCCTAGGGAACAGTAAAGCTTCATAGGGACTTTCTGTCCAGATGCAGGTAGTCAGCATCTTCACAGACATGTCTATTTCACCGAGCCCCTCTCTGAGACAGTGTCCAGATCATTACGCCTTTCATACGGGTCGGAACTTACCCGACAAGGAATTTTGCTACCCTAGGATTGTTATAGTTACGGTGGCCGTTCATCGGTGCTTCGGTCGTCGGCTCCCCTGTCATCAGGTCATCGACTTCCATGACCTCCTGGCACTGGGCAAGCGTCAGCCCCCATACATGGTCTTACGACTTTGGGGAGACCTGTGTTTTTGATAAACATGCGCACGGGCCTGGTCACTACGACCCCCTTTGTGAGGAGGCACACCCCTTCTCCCGAAGTTACGAGGCTATTTTGTCAAATTCCTTAGAGAGAGTTGTCTCGCGCCCCTGGGTATTCTCTACCTACCCACCTGTGTCAATTTCAGGTACAGGTACCCTTTTGTAGAAGGTCGTTCGAGCTTTTCCGAGAGTATGGCAGGGCGTTTACCTAGCCAAAACTTAGATCCAGCTTTATTCAAACTTTTTGGTTCACCCCAACATTACCCACTTGTCTTTCTCAAAAAAAAAATTTACCCACTTGTCTAACTATTGCTAAGCAGTTTTTGGATATTAAACGGACCTCTCCAGACAGTAATCTTAATGTGGCCGACTTACTCTCTTTTGCAAATAGTTTCGCTATAGCACCCGCTACTCTAGTTAATTGTCCACCCTTTCCAAGTGTGATCTCTATGTTATGTATGGTCGTGCCTAAGGGTATATCGGTTGAAGTGGATTCTTCTTTTTTATCAATAAAAACCCCTTCCCAAACTGTACAAGCTTCTTCCAAAGCATACGACTTTCTAGATGTATATGGTGATATCTAGACAGATAGATCTTATATGAATCGTATGATGAAGTACCAATACCGGACCTGAATGCAATAACATTGTACGCACTTACATGATCGCCTAAAGCAAGTCCGCTTAAAACCGCTGCTTCAACACAAGATCCAAGAAGCCAATCTCCACATATTCCAGCTCGTCCTCGAGGATCAAAGATACAAGGGATACCAGGAAAATTTGTCGGAAGTGCTGCACCCCTGTAAAAAGGGGAAATGGTGAGATAAATATTTACTTATAATTTGTTATCCTCATAAAGGAGGCAAATATCCTGCTAATTACCATAATTGAACTCGAGTATAAAATGGTTGTTTAAGAGATGCTTTGGGCCACCCAAGTGCCGTTTCAACAGCTTCAAGCATGTCTCTCTTCACTTTTTCAGCAGTAGCAGTAGGTATGTTTTCCTGGCAACAGGAAAAGGTGCGGTCACCAGAAAAAAGAAATCGTTCTCTATTCAAAAGCCCATTAGATTTGTATCAAAAAGCTGAACTGCAGATAGTTCCGAAGCAAACCAAAAGTTCCGCAATAAATGTTAAACCTGTGGGACTTTGTTGCTCTTTCCATAGGAAGCTGTGCTGAAAAATGTCCAACATTCTTCCCCGTCATTACTTAGATGGGGAAACAATTTTCTTGTATTGTTTCCCATCCAAGAGAGAGCATCAAGACCTTTCACAAAAGCTCCTTCAAGTTCTCTGGCAGGTCCATTTCTGCATTTCAGGAGGGGTTCATCAAATGCTGCAAGAAGCGCCCAAATAGAACTCAGTTTCAGTGTCTGCACAGTGAAATGCGAGTTCCACCTCATCACATTTTTATCCATCAACATTATATGTTCTCAACTAGACTAGCAAAAAAATCCAAAAAAAAGAGAGGGAAGCCCACAGTCTGACCTTCATCTGCTTAGCAAGCTGTGGCAAACCAGATGCTGATAACAAGCGATTTGCACATTTGCCTGTCCAACATGAACAGAGCTGATAAAATTAATAAATATCACCGCCAACTTCTCTAGTTCTCTGGACATTTTCTAAGGTGATGAAACTCCAATCCTCTAAAATTTTCTTGAGGAGATGAAACTCTAACTCTCTGGAATTCTTTAGGTAGGTTAAAGTCTAGTCTTTTAGAAACTTCCATTGTCTTCAAGAAAATTCAAGGTCATTGTAAAACACGAGTATAAATAGGCATTGAAATCCATTGTATGGGAAGCAAGTAAGCAAGAAGCGAGGAAAGCTTGACTAAGTTGTGAGTAAAGTGCTAATGCTTAAAGTGCTAGTTCTTAATAGAAAGTTGAGAGGGTTGTGTAAGAAAGAAATGTTGAGCGAGATATAAGTAAATGTGTGTTGTCCATTGGAGTGGTGATACAGCATACATCATTTTTTGAGTAAATACTTTATAAGTGGTTTTAGAAGCTAATTCTTGAGGTTGGTCTTCTTAAGAAAATATAGCTTTGTCCATCTGCCACAAAAGTGTATTCGTTGTGGAATAGGAAATAGAATTGGTTGATTCATTGTGACCTTAGGGCTTCTTATATAAGAGAAAAGCTCTATAGGAAAATTACATAAAGTGGACAAAGGAATAAGAAATATGAATAAGGAACAAATAAAAACAATTATCTCAACACTCCCCTCAAGTTGGAACATATATGTCTATCATGCTCAGCTTGAAATAGCAACGATGAAATGGACCTCTAGCAAGTGCTTTGGTGAACATATCTGCAGACTGATCTCCTAAAGTAAAATGAGAAGTGGAGATAAATCCCTTCTGAATCATATATCGAGTGTAGTGACAGTCTACCTCAATGTGCTAGGTTCTTTCATGGAAAGATGGATTATTGGCTATGAACAGGGTTGCCTGGTTGTCGCATTGGAGGTGCATGGGAAAGTGTCAACTCAATAGTTAGGTCAATCAGGACGAATCTGACCCATATCATCTATGTGTTACCTTGTGCCATGGCACTATACTCTGATTCAGCACTAGATCTAGCAACAATCATATGTTTCTAACTCTTCCATGAAACAAGTGAACTCCCTACAAAGATGGCGAAGCCAGAGGTAGACTTCTTGTCCTTGGGGCATCCTGTATAATCTGCATCAGCATATATTGTAACCATACGGGATGTATCTCCACTGAACAAGTCTTGCACCAGGAGAAGTCTTCAAATATCTCAGAATCATGTAAATATCATCCATATGTACATGCATGGGATGCTCCATAAACTGACTAACTCTACTCACTGCAAATGATATATCAAGCATGGTAACGGTGATATATAAAAGCTTCCCTACAAGCTCTCTATATCATCTCTTATCAACCTCCTCAGAGTCATCATCATAAAGTTTAACATTAGGATCCATCGGAGTAGTGGCAGGCATACATCTTGTCATGTCCGTCTCAGCTAGAAGATTAACAACATACTTCCTTTGCGTCATCACCATAACATGCTGGTTCCTTGCAAATTCGAGGCCAAGAAAATAATGAAGATTGCCAAGGTCCTTGGTCATAAACTTGACAAGTCTAGGAGAGAGCTTGTCATGGTCAGGAGACGTATGATGAATAAAGGCAACTGACCCAAACACCCGATGAGTGAGGGAGAAAAGATCCTTTTCGAGAAAGGCAATCAAGAATGGTATCTTCTCTCCCAACACAGACAATGGCATGTGATTCACCAGGTAGCAAGCAGTTAGAATTGCATCTCCTCAATATGAATGAGGAGCATGGCTCTGAATTAGGAGGGTTCTGGTGACATACCAAAAAGTGACGATGTTTGTGTTCAACCGCCCCATTTTTTTGGGATGTATACGCACATGAGGTCTGATGAGCAATACCAAATGTTCTAAGAAACTGTGAAAGTTGTAAACTATACTTGATGAGCAATACCAAATGTTCTAAGAAACTGTGAAAGTTGTAAACTATACTTGACATTCGCAGAAAAACATTCTTTATTTCATTGATAAAGACTGAAAAACATGACCAGCATCATACTTATATTTAAGAAGAAATACCCAAGATAATCTAAAAAAATCATCAACAGTAACAAGATAAAATATGTGTCCTTGATGGTCTGGGACACGACTTGGACCCCAAATATAAAGATGAATCAACTCAAAAATACTATGACCACTACGACCCTGACGAATCTAAAAGGTAGACCAGTGGTGCTTTCCAAGCTTTTAAGCCTCGCACTGGACCAGTGTGTATGGCACAACTTCTGCGGGGGAAGATGACCAAACTGGAGATGCCACATAAGGAGAGAATGATCTAGTGTGTATGGTCGAAGTACCAGCATATGGGGACTGGACCAGTCTAGAGACCTTGCTCACAGCCAGATCCAATCACTAGGCCCGTAAGAATGTCCTGAAACACAAGAGAGGGCGGATCAGATATGGCATGACAATGTAAATCTTTGATGATTTGACTAATAGACAGTAAATTCATAAGAGGTACATGGCATTGATACCATGTACTGAATTAATGCCGGAATTGATTTCTCTATTAAAAAAGGGCATCACCATTTTTTATGTAGAAAGCATGGTACAACAACAACAACAACAAAGCCTTTTCCCACAATTAAGTAGGGTCGGCTACATGGATTCTTCGCCTCCATTCAGATCTATCTTGAGTCAATCCCGAGCTTATATCCACAAAACTAATATCCCTTCGTATGGTCTCTTTCCAACACTTCTTGGGCCGTCCTCACCCTCTCTTAGTCGGCTCAACATCCCAACAGTCGCATCTCCTAACCGGTGCATCAGCTGATCTTCTTTGCAAATGTCCAAACCATCTTAAGCGATTTTCTCGCATCTTATCCTCGATCGGAGCTACACCAACTTTCTTTCTGATTACATCATTCCGAATCCGATCTTTACGTGTGTGTCCACACTCCACACATCCACCGTAACATTTTCATTTCTGCTACATTCATTCTTTGCACATGTTTATGGTTCACAGGCCAACCTTCGGATCCATAAAGCATAGCAGGTCTCACGGCTGCTTTGTAAAACTTTCCTTTAATTTTTAAAGGAATTTTCTTATCACAGAGAACAGCAAAGGCTCCTCTCCACTTAAGCCAGCCGGCATTTATTCTATTAGTAACATCTCCATCAATTTCCCCATCATGTTGCAGAATAGATCCCAAATATCTAAGGGAATCTCTCTTCTGAATGTTATCATCACCAATCTTTACCTCGATTCCTTCACCATTGCTTCCATCAAAGGTGCACTCCATATATTCTGTCTTGGCCCTACTTATACGAAATCCTTTAGTCTCCAACTCAAGTCTCCAGACCTCAAGCTTCCCATTTACTCCATCTCTAGTCTCGTCAATTAACACAATATCATCAGCAAATAACATACACCAAGGTAACTCATCCTGAATGTGACTTGTCAACTCGTCCATAATCAAAGATGTAGAAAGCATGGTAAGAGATAAAAATACAAGTGCACCCTTGGGTTTGCAAGAAAAAGGAATAAAACAATAAAGACCCTGTGAAATAATAGATGGGAAGGAATGAGATAATTTTATTCAAAGGGTAGGGTTTGTTTTATAGAGTTGAAACCCTTAAACCGTAATCACGCCGAAAAGAACAATAATGTCCTTAACATGACTTCTAGAAATAGAAAAGGCACAAAATAGACAAGTGCTAATGTCTAAATATGGAGAAACATCAATACTCCCCCACAAGTTGGAGCATATGTATTAATCATGGCAAACTTGGTGTCAACAGTGAAATGCGCTTCTTCGAAAGAACTTTATGAAAATATATGCAGGTTGTAGCTCTATAGAAATGTAAAGATTGGTAATCTTTCCTTCATGCACCGCATCTTTGATAAAAATGACAGTCTACCTCATTGTGCTCGATGCGCTTATGAAAGATGAGATTAATAACAATATAAGTGGTTGACTTGTTGTCATAGTAGAGAGGAATTGGAGCTCTAACGAACAACCACGGTTCCTATAGAAAGGTAACAAACCAACTAATCTCACAAGTGGCATGAGCCATCGCTCTATACACCGCTTCTGCACTGGCTCTCGAAACAACTGTTTACTTCTTGTTATGCCAAATGATCAGATTTCCACCAACAAACATGGCAAAACTAGTGGAGGAGCGTCTATCCTCAAGACAGCTGGCGTAATCTGCATCTGCATAGGATGTAATATCAGTGTGACCATTTGCAGCATAGAACAATCCCTTGCCTGGTAAATTCTTCACGTACCTACGGATGAGAAGAACATCATGCCAGCAACTATACTCTGGCTTTTCAATATATTGGTCGACTTTGCTCACAACATAAGAGATGTCAACCTTAGTGACTGTAGATACAGAAGTTTGCTCACTAGGCTCCTATATCGTGTAGTATCCTCAAACAATGTACCTTCGAAGTGGCGTGACTTTGAGGCTCAACGGGAATGGAGCTTTTACAACCAAGTAAACATGCATCTACAAGAATGTCAAGGCAATACTTTCTCTTGGGGATAGATGTAGTCCTCCAGAGGTCCGAGTGACCTCAATCGCAAGAAAGTATCACAGGTAACCAAGGTCCTCGGTAGAAACACCTTGTTTTCAAGAATGTTTGCATTATCATCAACATATACGGTAAGGATAACGGTACTTGAAGCACATCTCCGAATAAAAATGGAGTAATCGGAAGTAGTCCTATGAAATCCAATGGAGCTGATCTCCGAAGTGAGTATGTCAAACCACGCTCATGGGCTCTGCTTTAGGCCATAAATAACCTTGTATAAATGACAGACGTAGTGTCCCTCAATGATGTAACCCGGAGGTTGTGCAATATAGACCTCCGTCTCAAGATCACCATAGAGGGACGCATTCTTGACATATAACTAAAAAATTGGCCAGATCATATTGGCAGCAATAGAGATTATCGTATGAATAGACCCCATCCTACCACTGAAGAGAAAGCCTCGAAGTAATCCACGTGATGAGCCTGAATATATCCTTGGCCACTAGTCAGGCCTTCGGCCTGTCTACTGATCCATCAGAAGCATGTTTGGTCATGAAAACCCATGTGTAAGAAATAGGAGCAACACCTGTGGGACATGGCACAAGATCCCAAGTGCTCCTTTGGACAAGAACATCCATCTCCTCATTTATAACCTGCTTCCAACCCAGATGAAGAGCTCTATAATGATCTTGTGGAAGAGATACAGTCATAAGAGCATTTATATACGTCATGTCACATCTAGATAATCCATCAATACAAGTAAATTTGACACATGGTATAGAGTACATTGCCTTTTGGGCTTATTTAGAGCAATAGGAAGCTTGATAGAGGAAGAGGGATCATTCGTATTAGTAGTATCCGAAGTAGCATCAGGCAAGGGAACACTAGTTGCATGGTCATCAACTTGCAAATAAAGCGCAAGTGTTGAGCACCTAGTCCTTCTTTCTTTATTCAAAAGAGTCGATAAATGCACAGTCCATGATCAAATATAAGGATGGTGGAACCAACCGACGATGTATGTCATCCAAGCCTCTTATTCTTTCTTCTTGGCCTCGTCTGACTCAACTTTCTGGCATGATTCCCTCCGGCGGTATCCCGAGGGTTGGTGTGGCCGAAGGTAGAGGTGGGCTCGTTGGATTGGAAGAGCATTTTGGACAACATATTTCAGATTATTTAACATCTTTATATAGAAATCAAATATATAACTACTTTTTAAATATAAAGTTGGAGCATATAGACATACTGCGAACTTCTTTATTGTTTCTACTATAGTTGCAAATAATTGCGCTTGTCAAGGAAGGTCGTATCGATATCGTTTCGGTCCACCCGGAAATGGATATATCGGGATTCAGGATATATCGCCGATATATCGACGATATCGGTGGAAATGTCGGAAATGGCTCAAAAAAGCCATTTTTGTCAATTTTTTTCAGAAATTAAGATCATCCAAGATATTAAAACAACAAATAACCTATAAATACACATTTATGCCACACATATCGGTCATTTATAGTCCATATATCACACATATCAGTCATCATATCGAACATATCGCTGTTAATATTTATTCCTGACCTTTAGATATTAGAAATGGATTCCATTCAAATTCTTATAACATTAAATAACTTACAAATATACACTTAGATGACACATATAGATCATTTCTGAAGACTATGATCTTTATATTGCACATATCGGTCATATCGAACATACCGGTGGTACTGTTAGTTATTGACCTATATATATTGAAAATGGAGTTCATATAAGTTCTTATATCACTAAATAACTTACAAATATACTATTAGATCACACATATCGATCAATCTATAAAGCTTATATCGCATATATCGATCATTTCGAACATATCGATATTAATGTTTTAATTCTTGACTTATAGATATTTTGTTTTGAAGAATTGACTTATAGATATTGAAAATGGATTTCATTCAAGTTCTTACAACATGAAATAACCCGGTCAACGAGCCTGGGGGGGCTGGGGGGGAAGCGTCCCCTACCCGAAACAAAATATATAAAAACCATTGTGTGTTTTAATACTAGGTGTAGCTAGATATATATTTTAATACTAGGTGTAGCTAGATAAATAGTTGAATCAATCTTGCATGAATAATAGCATGGATATGTAGAGATATCGGCGAAATATCGACGATATCGATCGATATCCGAGATTTTTTATACTGAATCCAGTCATTTTTAACCGATATGAGCCGATATATCGGCGATATATCGTCGATATCCCTGTAAAAAGATATATAGTGTAATATCGAAACCCCCACCATGTCGAACCAATATATCGGTGATATATCGCCAATATATCGCCGACATGGCCTTCCATGCGCTTAGTGCATTTGAGATGTTCTCATGGAAGAATGAGAGTTTCAATACGATATCTCATGATCAAAAGCTGGGATAATTTGGGAACAGTAGCTCGACCTTTGTAGTAGACAAATCAAGCATGTTCGTGTAGCACTAGGTAAGCAGCCATTGAGCTGGAGCCTTCCCCTTGCGCATCCCCTAGTCGGATGCATGGTTTTGCCTCCTCAAGTAAACATGTAGTCGAGGAGGGAACTCCAAAGGGATCTATTCAACACTCTCATTAAATAAATCGATCTTCTAAAAGAATGTACAAATCTTTAATGACAAAGCAACGATGGCCAAGTGGATTATAATCTGTATCCCTTTTCAATTCTAGAATATCCCAAGAAAATGCATTTGCTTACATGAGGAGAAAACTCGTCCTTAGCATGAAAATTGTGAATATAACAAGTACAACCAAAAACACACAGAGGTAGTAGAAATGGCTTATCACCGGGTTAAAGCAATGAGAATGGAGAAGAACCTCCTAATATGGATGAGGGAACATGGTTAATAAAACAAGGTGCAGAGAATAGCATCACCCCAAAAAGTTTTGGAGACTTTCGACTAGGTAAGTAAAGTACATGTGATGTCAAGAACATGACGAACTTTCCTTTCTGCAATACCATTATGATGTGAGGTGTGGGGACATGATGTTTGATGTATGGTTCCTTAAGAACCAACGAAATTGATCAAATCTTTCTGCATGAACTCAAGAGCATTATTAGATCAAAATATTTTAATGCAAGTAGAAAAAAAGTCTTGATCTCTATAGAGAACTTACCTACGTCGTTGATCTCTGATCTTTCCTTTATAAGGTAGGTCCATGAACTCCGGCTATAGTCATCAATGAAAATAACTAAGTATATGTGTCCTGCGGTGTCATGTAGTGGGCAAGGACCCCAGTATCACAATGAACAAGATCAAACGGATACGACCTTCATTGTTTGGTTCTTCGAGGAAAGGATGTCTTGTGATGTTTCTCAAACTAACAAGCCTCACACTTAAATGGCTTCAGAAGATTGATGTCTAAGCCGTAGATGCCTGAGATAAGGATATGCAGTAATAGATGCGACTCAAGTAAAGAGAGAGTTTTCATCAAATACATCAAAATAACAAAGTCCATGTTTCTCATAGCCACCACCAAAACTTTGCAAACTCCGAATGTCCAAGAAGTAGTAATAATGCTGATCAAAAATAACCGGAAAATTTAGCTCCTTGCATAAGTTATGAATAAACAACAAACTTAGAGGAAACTCTAGAATACAATATACATCAGAGAGATTTAGTCTAGAGCAAAAAGCCATTATGTCTATGGCAGTATTGAGAGAGAGATCCATTGGTATGTTTAACTGATCTCACAGAAAAGATGGCTAAGTAGAAGAAAGAGAGTTGACATTACTAGACAAATGGCTTGATACCCCTGAATCAATAATCCATTGACAAGTAGGTGTGGACGCTACATTAGACATGGTAGTGGCGAGTCCAGCAGATGTAGTAGTAGAAGCATAAATAGTATGTTGAGTATGTGCCGTATGGACACTTCTGAGAAGTTGCATAAGATGATGGAAATCCTCAATATATAACGGTGTCGGAAGCAAGGTTCGAAATCTCAATTTCGATTTCGTTTCGGTCCCCTCCAAAATCGAAATTTTGGTGAAATTTTGGGAAATTTTGACTGTTTCGGTGGAAATGTTGAAAATGGCTCAAAAAGCTATTTTTCAACCATTTTTCGCAGATTAAGATTTTTCAAGTTATTACAACAATAAATACACACTTATATCACATGTATTGCTCATATATGCCTCTTATATCGCACATATCGATCATATCAGTCTTATCGGCCAAATCTATGTTAATGTTGATTCTTGGTTGATACAACTGGAAATTGATATCATCCAGTCCAGGATCTTAAAACAATAATAGCTAACAAATGTACATTTATATCACACATATCTCTCATCCATACACCTTATATCACACCATATCGGTCATATCAGACATATTGTTGAGCTGATTGATAGATACCGGAAATGAAAATCGAAATAATTAAGTTAACAACACTTAAAAGACAGCTTTTGTTCATAAAAACAGATGAGCATTTGATTCAGCGAGCCTAGCAGGTGCGCTTCCTCTGCAGGGGCGCGGGGGCAGCACCCCCGACCTGAACAAAATATGTAAATCATTATGCGTTTTAATATTGGGAATAGGTAAATAAGTAGTAAAATCAAGCTCGCATAGATAATATCGTTGATATATATAGATATCGGCGAAATTTCGTCGATATGAGTCGAAATAAATTTTGTATTGGAAACCATGAATTTCAATCGAAATGGATCGATATGTCAAAATATCATCGATATTTCAACCCATCTCAGTCGAAATCCAGGAAATCGGCGTATATGAGAGTTTTGTTACCCATGACCTATCGAAACCGAAATTTTGGCGAAATCTCATGAAATTTCAAATCCTGGTCGGAAGGCTGAGTGAAACGGTTAAGGCAATTGATTTTGCCTTTAATGTGTAGTCATCTCAGGAGATATCAATGTTGTATATTACAACTGCTATTGTATGGCTGGTGAAAACTAAGAGCAGACACTACAATAGATTTACGTTGTTGCTGCTTAGGGTTCCTTGGTGCAGCACTAACTCTTCAACACAACAGAGCTGGAAAGAGGCACAGAATTGCACAAAACTGGAATTCACACTTCAGATCAGGGATCGCCATATCGCGATATATCGTCGATATATCGGCGATATATCGGTATCGACAGGTCACCGATATATCGCCGATATGGACGATATCGGATATCGACAGGAGAAAATGCCTTGGTGGATACCGGGTTTCGGCGATATGCGTCGATATATCGCCGATATATCGGCGATATATCGGTATCGACATTGTATCGAAACGATATCGATACCGATATTTCCTTCCTTGCTTCAGATCAGATTCGGTCCGAAATTGCATTTCAGGTCAATTTTCATATCAGAATTCGATTCTGGAATTCAGATCAGATTCACATCAGAATTCGCGCATTTTAGATCAGAAACCGCACAATTCAGTCTGCATGTGCATTTAAGGGCGAATTTCAAATCAGATTTCAGTCTGGAATTCACCAACCATATCAGCATCAAATCAGAATTCTTGTATTTCAGATAAGATTTCAGAACACGTGTAGCATTATGGCGATGCTACAGATCAGATTTCAGAACAAGCTCAGCACTGTCGCGGTGTTGCTGCAACGGCATTGTAGTAGTAGCCTACTATAGCCTAAGGCTTCCTCCAGTGATGTGCAGCAGCAGCAACTGCAGCCCCAAGATCACAGCAGCAGCAACAAGTGGAACGAGATTGACAGTGAGGGCTAGGGTTTGAGTTAAAAGAGGCACAGTGCTCCAGTCTATGACCTTCACTCTGCTACCATGTGAAAATAATAGATGGGAAGGAATGAGATAATTTTATTCGAAGGGTGGGTTTTCTTATGTAGAGTTAAAACCCTAAAATCCTAATCACAACGAAGAGAAAATTGCAATAATGTCCACAACATGGCTTCTAGAAACAGAAAGAGCACAAAATAGATAAGTCCTAATGTCTACATACGGAGAAACATCAATAAGCCTTAAAGGGTACATGACTAATAACAGCTTGAATGAATAAGTTGAGGGTTGAACTTTAGATTTTATAAAAATTAAGGTTTGATTTTATTGTGTGTGTGTCTATATATATATATATATATGAGAGAACGGTGGGATAGATCTCCTGTATAAATTAAAAAGGCTTTTTATCAATTGTGCCCCTCTGAGATATTGTAGTTTCAGTTATGCCCCTATCTTATCAATTGCGCCCCTCACTTCTTGTCAATATATCACTTGTGCCCCTCGGGTTAGTTGCCGTCCATCTCCAACACAAACGGACGTTAACTTTAAGGACACAATAGGAATTACTTTTAAAATTTGGGCTGAAATGTCCAGACACTTCTTCTTCCTCCACCTCCCACATCCTCTTTCTCTTCCGCCCCGAGGTGCGCCCTCCGCCCCTGCACCGCCCCCCGCACCTCGCCACTCCGCCCCCGCACCCCCTCCCCCCGTCCCCCTCGCCCCCCGCACCTCCCCCATCCGCCCCCCGCACCCCCTCCCCGCTGCCATCGAAGACTGTTTACTCCGCCCTCCTCTGGCTCCTCTCCCTCGCCCGACACTCTACGTCCTCCGAGCTTCCCAACGCCAACCTCTCCCGCGTGTTCCTGATAGTTTACAGCTCCGGCGGTAACCTCGTGCATGAGGTTGCCAGGAAGGTGGGGATGGAAGGGGAGGGATTCTGGTCACCGATGAAGCTCGCGGGGGCCATCCCGATCCACCTGGGATTCATGAGGTCAAGCAGGAGCAGCTCGGAGTTGGAGGGGACGCAGGACCCCTTCCTGACGCTGGACATGCTGGACAAGTTCCTGGCCTTGTCGCTGCCGGTGGGCGCCACGAAGGACTACCCGTACACATGTCCGATGGGGATGGGAGCACTGGAGGAGCTGAGGATGCCGCCCATGTTGGTCAGGGTGGCGGAGAGGGACCTCATCTGGGACACGGAGATGGAGTACTACGAGGCCATGAGGAAGGCGGGGAAGGACGTGCATGTGTTCCTGAGCAGAGAGGTTGGGCATAGCTTCTACCTCAATGGCATCGCCGTGAAGATGGATCAAACTGTCGAGAGGGCCACGGCGGAGCTCGTCGAGGCCATTGCGGGCTTCGTCCGGAGCCGTTGATATTTGTGCACCTCCCCCCTCCGCCCCCCGCACCCCCTCCCCCCGTCGCCCTCGCCCCTCGCACCTCCCCCATCCGTCCCCCGCACCCCCTCCCCCTGCCTCCCCCTGCCCCCACCGCCCCCGCCCCCAGGTCGCCCCGCCGCCCCCGCCCTGTGTCGCCCCCGCCCCCTACGCCTCCCCCTCCCCCGTGCCTCCCCCTTTCACCCTCCTCCTCCGCCAGTGGCTGAAACTGAAGTTCAGTTTTTGTTAAATTTAGATAAATTTTTGACTAATTGATTCATAAAAATTCATCAAAAAATCAATAAAATTCACCGTTTGATCCGTAATGAGTGATATATCCGTGAAAATGCAAAAATTTTAGAGATTCGATGGATGCATGAAGGTGTCACTAAGAGAGAGAAATTATGAAGAGAAAGGAAGAAAAACAAATGGAGGAAGAAGATGAAGAAGAAGCCTGGACAATAATACCCCTCTTAACTGCACCAAGGTTTAAAAAACCATGGTTAAGTCAACTCATTGGCGGTCAATCTGACGGAAGGGCACAAGTGATAATGGAGAAAGAAGTGAGGGGCACAACTGATATTACCAAAAAGATAGGGGCATAACAGAAATTGCGATATCTCAGAGGGGCACAAGTGATAAAAACCCAATTAAAAAACGTAAAAAATTACATCCGCCACAGCTGAAAAAGGACAGTGGCGTGCCTCAAGAGTTCTCGACATAAAACCTCCCTCCCTTAAAAATGACATCGTTTCTAGCCAACCACAATGCCCACATGATTGCACAAGCTTTAGAACTCCCTTCCTCAAGAGCCCGTCCAACCTCCACCATTGAGTTCCAAAAAGACGACTTGTCCTCCCAGTTTATCCAGCGCAATCTCCTTTTTCCACACCCAACTGAACTGGGACACACAAAAAACAAATGATCTATGTCTTCCGAATTTGATCCACAGCGCACGCATCTGGCCTCAGCATTAGGAAAAAGTCTCGCCCTCCTAGCTGTCCTTAAAATCCGCTCCCTTCTAAGCAACAGAAGAATATCTTCACCCTCGATGGGATCTTCCATTTCCAGATTCTCGAACAGTCGTCCCTCGTACCCGTCTCATCCACCGTTTGCTACCCCACGAGGGCCATGTATGCCTTCCCTGACCGAGAAGAGCCGTCCATCCAGCGCCAATGATCCCTCCCCGCACTAGGGCCAGCAATATCTCCCAACATGGCAGAAAGACGTAAGAACTCATCAACCTGCTGCTCAGATAGAGTTGAAACAAAAATCGATGTCAATGCACCATCCGACCAAACATCCGCCACTGATGTCTTCCTGTTGGAAGCCAACGCAAAGAGTCACGGAAAGAGCTCACTCATCCTACCAAGACCGGACCAATCAACAGTCCAAAATTGAAATCCCTGCCGCTCCCAACTGCGGGCGTAGAAAACGCACCACATCAGGTAAATTTAAGCAGATTCCTCTCCAAAAAGCCGAAGGCGACGCTACACAGTCCGCTCTAGCATCAAGTTCCCGAAGCAACACCGTAAATAGAACGGATCATCCTGGAGAATAGGTTGTCCCGGAACCCCGGATCTTTATTAACCACTTTGCCAGCAATGCCTTGTTCATATCCGTGAGATGTAGCACGCCAAGGCCCCCCTCCCTAAGCGGAGTGGATACCGTAGCCCAATCAACCAAAGCCAACCCCCTCTCCGGTGTAGAGGACCAGAAGAAGCGACGCATCAGGACCTACAGCCGCTCCTTCACGCAAACAGGTAAAACTCGAGTCGAGATGAAGAAAATCGGAATGCCTGCCAACACCGCCTTTACCAACACCAGCTTCCTTCCTTTGAAAGAAAGGACGTTTTCCAACTCGCTAACTTCCTTTTCATTTTATTTTCCCTATCAACGGCAGCCAATCCATCGGTCTTAGCCTCCCTACTATCAGCGGCAAACCCAGGTAGTTGATAGGTAGCGATTTGTGCTCCGTTCCCAAGACCTCCACACACCTCACCACCACTTCCGAACGCATATTAAAAAGAACAAAGGCCGACTTTGTACCATTCACTTGCAACCCAGAAAGTTGGGCCAAAAATTGTCGATCACCGCTTTCATCACCCTGCACTCTTCAACCCCTCCATCATGAAAAGTAACGTATCATCCGCGTATTGTAGCGCCGGTATCGAGCAATCCCCTCTAGTGTAACCCTTGAAAAAAAACCCTTCTACCGCTAGCTCCGCCATCGTAGCCAAACCGTCTGCTGCCAAGATATACAGGATTGGAGCCAAAGGGCAACCATGCCTCACACCCCGTTGCGGTTGGAAGAAGCCCCCTTCCTGTCTGCCATTCACCAGCATCGACAAAGAAGCTGTCGTGATGCACCTCTTCATCCAATCAATCTATACCTCTGGGAAGCCTCTCTTCACCAAAGACGTCCATAGAAATCTCCAACTAAGACAATCATAGGCCTTGAAAAATCAAACCTTCCATAAGAAACTTGAAGAGCCCCTCCTCTTCCAGTCAGCAACTATATCTGCCGCTATCAACACACCCTCCAACAATTGTCTGCCCGAAATGAAGGCCATTTGTGACTTTGATATAAGATCATCCATTACTCCACGTAGCCGGTTGGAGAGAACCTTTGCAATGATAAGATAAACAGCATTTGATAAGGCAATTGGCTTGAACACGTCAACACGCGCTGCCCCTACTTAGGGAGCAAGAACAACATTGCTTTGTTTACCCGTTCCAACCCCATGTTTCCATCCCTGAATTCCATCAACATATCCATGACATCTGGCTCCAGTAAAGACCAGAACTCTTTTGAAAAAAAGCCATCGGGAAACCATATGGACCCGGGCAACCATCAGCGTTGAGGGCGAACACCGACACCATGACCTCCTCCCTTGAAAAAACCGATATAAGCCGTTCACATCCACCTTCTTCCAGCCTCTTGGGACCCTCCCCGACCAAACCCCTCCAGATCCAAGTTGCCTCCTGCTGATCCTGCGGAAATACTCAACAAGAGCCTTCCCAATCTCCCTATCCCCAATAATACTGGGTCCTCTACTTTTAGCTCAAAAATCTTGTTCGCCCTTCTCCTACCATTGGCAGCTGCATGAAACAACTTGGTATTCGTGTCACCTTCCTTTACCCATTTATGCCTAGACCTTTGTCGCCACTCGACTTCCCTGCGTCTATCGTCCTCCCGCAACCACCAGCTGTTGTGCTCCTCTAGCCATCAATTCTTCACCACTCAAAGGTCGCGCATCTTCTATAGCATCCCATCTGGAAATCTTTGTGACTGCCTTCTCTCTATTTTCAGTTCTGCTTCGGGTCACCTGCTTCTTATGTTCTGTCAGCCTACGCCGCAGAAGATGTAATTTTTACGCCAGACTTTGCGTCGCAGTTACTTCCACTCTCAGCGAACCCCAGAAATCGCACACCATCTCTCTAAATCCATCGTCGAGCAACTAGGATCTCTCAAATCTGAATCTCGATTTCGCCATCAGCTCGTCCCTCGACACCCAAACAATGGGTGTCTGGTCCGACCTAGACCTCGAAAGACCGTGAACCGCGGACAGAGGAAACCGTTCCAACCACTCAATTGAGACCAAAAACCGATGCACTCCCAGACTTAAAGGAGTTCTTGGTTTCATTTGCACCCTTCTCAGTGTCTTCTAATTCCTGTTCCAGCCACAATCTAGCTTCAGGCTTCCTTCTTTTATGCGAGATGGAGAGCAGAGGGTTTGGCTTCAGTCGTCTTTCCCCCTCTCCCAGCGTCAACCTCTGCCCCCTCCTTGATCGTTCCGCTGCCAGAATCCTCAATGCCATCTTCCGACCACGGGCCAAGGAAGCAGCCCCAGGAACAATGCTGAGCTCCACCACCCCTCTGGAGGGCTGAGACTCCAGCAACTCACAGTCCCCAGCGCCACCGTTGTATCCTTCCCCTGGGCCCATCTCCATCAACGTCTCAGCAACAGACGGCCCAATCACCCCTCCCAGCCACGGAGCCCCCTCCCCCACCCCTCCCCCCAAGCGACCCCTCACCTTACCGCAATACACCCAAAGCAAGCGACGCGGCATTGCCGCCCCCCAAAGAGGCCAAAGTAGGGGCCTCGGAAACACGCATACCAACACTAGAAGTTTCGACCACCACCACAGGAGTCGAGAACGGAAGATCCACAGCGGCGACGCCCCCTCCAGGGACCTGGGTCGAAGAGTCCAGAGCAAACGTAACATCGGGTCTCGCCCACTGAGACGGCGAGAACCCGAACACGCCACCCGGGTCTCCTCCCGGGTTCGGTCTAACAGAATCCGAGACATTGCAACCTAACCCGCGAAGCTGCGAGCCCTCTGATGCAGCGCGGACTCGACATGTAGGGCCGTCTAATTATTTAAATTGTGGCCGTTAATTTTATTTACGTTTTTTAAGTTGTCGCAATTTTAAATAAAGAGATCGCGTGTGATCTCAATTAGTCTTAATTTGAATTTCAAATTTGGTAGTTAGTTGATTAATTAGTTAGAGTCAGTTTAGGATAATTGGTTGTCAGTTTAAATTATTTTCTATTCTTGTAATGTCATCCCTCCTATATAAAGGGATGAGGGTCCAATGTTTTAGTCAGTTCAAGATGTGATAAAATAGAGATTTATCTCTCTCTCCTCTCCCCTCTCTCTCCTTCTCCCCGCGTGATCTACACGTGTTCTTCTTCTCCCAAACCCCTCGTATTCCCGACGAGTCTCTTCTCTCTTCTCCTCGCGGTCTACGCGTTTCTTCTTCTCTAACCCCGCGCATCCGGCGTGTCTTCTCTTCTCAACCCTTCCAGTTTCTTCTTCTCAACCCCTCTATTTTCTTCTACCATCGAAAATCCACCGTCAAATCTATTTCCCGCACCGCGCCGAATTCCATTTTGCATCAATTGGTATCAGAGCATGGCAACCGAATCGTCCCTACGATTCGACGATCCCGTCGCGCATTGGAAGATGCAATATGATTTGAGTTGCATATCTCATGATTCGTGTTCACGCGCACGTCGACACAAGTTCATGAAGCGCCTTACGTCAAGCCTCAAGGTTCAAGCAATTCGTCGGGAGACGAATTTTTTAAAAGCGGAGGATAGTTGATGCAGCGTGGACTCGACATGTAGGGCCGTCTAATTATTTAAATTGTGGCCGTTAATTTTAATTTACGTTTTTTAAGTTGTCGCAATTTTAAATAAAGAGATCGCGTGTGATCTCAATTAGTCTTAATTTGAATTTCAAATTTGGTAGTTAGTTGATTAATTAGTTAGAGTCAGTTTAGGATAATTGGTTGTCGGTTTAAATTATTTTCTATTCTTGTAATGTCATCCCTCCTATATAAAGGGATGAGGGTCCAATGTTTTAGTCAGTTCAAGATGTGATAAAATAGAGATTTATCTCTCTCTCCTCTCCCCTCTCTCTCCTTCTCCCCGCGTGATCTACACGTGTTCTTCTTCTCCCAAACCCCTCGTATTCCCGACGAGTCTCTTCTCTCTTCTCCTCGCGGTCTACGCGTTTCTTCTTCTCTAACCCCGCGCATCCGGCGTGTCTTCTCTTCTCAACCCTTCCAGTTTCTTCTTCTCAACCCCTCTATTTTCTTCTACCATCGAAAATCCACCGTCAAATCTATTTCCCGCACCGCGCCGAATTCCATTTTGCATCACCCTCCCTCGCAACAGCTGGCATCGGTGGGACCCACGGGCACCCAATCTTCAAATATGGCATAACGACACCCAACGAAATCGTGTGGTCGTTCATCTCCCTTCGCGAATCTTGCACGACGTTTCGACTCGCATCGCAACCCGATCTAACGACCGGAGACACCGGTCGACACCCACGACAGAAAATCCGACCATCGAAGATGAAGACCTGGACCGAACGTGCGCCTCCATCCGAGGCAACTCCGGCGGAATACCACCAGGCTCCAAACAAGCAGCAGAGGAGCGGAGCACCGAGGCCTCCACACACCTCAAACGCAGGAAGAAGATGGCACGTCCCACCGCGAAGCAGACCATCGCAGGGATCGGCATATGCACCCCCATCATGCAGACCACCACACTCCAATCTTCACCAGGGCAAAGACCAGAGCGTACCAGATGATGTATCTCTCCCACGTCCCAAAGTGCCTCCCTAATCGTGGCCAACCTCCGACATCTGATAGGCAGGCCATCAACCTCCAGCAACGTTTGCGATCCCAACCAATCCGCACCATCCCGCGGCCTAGGTCTTCGCCATTTAACCGATGCTGGGAATATATTACAGACGTTGGAGAGGAATGTCACTGCTTCAGCAGCCTCCACCCCGCGAACACACAGCTCTGAGTTAGATAACTAGATCTCGTCCTCCAGTTGATGCAGCGTGACCCCAAATTATGGGGCCACATTTATTAAATTAAATAGTAGTCAATTTTATTTACGTTTTTAGGTTATCGTATTGGTCTAATTAAATAATTGAGATCGCCTGTGATCTCAACGTTTATTTCGTAGAGTTTAAATGTAATTCGGGTCAATTAAATAATTTAGAGTCCAATTAAGGTAGTTAGAGTCAATTAGGATTAAATTAGTTGTTGATTTGATTTATTTACTATTTTTGTAAACCCTCTCTCCTATATAAAGAAAGGGTAGCCCATTGTTTTAATCAGTCGATTATGAAGTAAAATTTGAGATTGTTATCTCTATCCCCTCTCCTTCTCTCTCTCCCTCCACGCGATCTCCGCGGTCTTCTCCTTCAACCTCTCGTAATCCCGGCGAGTTCTCTCCTCAACCCTTCCAATTTCTCTTCTCAACCCTTCTATTTCTTCTACCAAAAAATCCACCAAAAATATAATTTTATTCGCCGTCGCCGAAGTTATTTTGCATCAATTGGTATCAGAGCATGGATATCGAATCGTTCTCACGATTCGACGGTCCTGTCGCATATTGGAGGATGAAGCTCGATCAAGCCGCCCTATCACGAGGATCACATGCGCATTCGCGTCAACAAAAATACAAGAAGCGCCTCCGGAAAAGCATCAAGGTTCAACAATGGATAGACTCATGGTACAATGTTGATATTTTTATGGTACAAGTTGACGATGAACAAGATCTTGTCGTCGACGATGATCTGTGCGATGTTCAGATCGTTGTGGATGGAAAAAACGTCAACAACGATGATGTGCTCGCTGTCCACGAAGAATCCACTGCTGTCCAGACCGTGTTAGAAGGAAAAGACGACGAAACGGTGGCTGTCCAGCACGTCCCAGCACCAAATCCATCGCCGGAAGCGACCCCGCTGCCTCCTCCAACGACCCCGGCGCCGCCCCAGCCACCCCGGGAGCAAACCGCGCCACCCCTCGCAGCACCTGCGGCTCCAACGCCCGCCAACACCCACCCCCTCGTGCCTGCGCATCCTCTTCCCGGCTTCAATCCCACCCCAGCCCCGTGCGCCCTCCAACCACCAGACCTCGCCGCCATCGCCCCTACCCCGCAGCCCCAGCCCCATCAACTCCGGCGCCCCGCTTCCCCGTGCCCGCACTGTTGGGAAACGTGAATGAGATAATTCTATTCCATAGCCCTAGGCTCTCTTATATAGGAGAGTAGCCTATGGGTAAATTACATAAAGGGAATAACAAGAAAATAAAATAACAAAGAGATACAGTTACTCAATATGCGTCAACACTCCCCCTCAAGATGGAGCATAGATGTCAATCATGCTCAGCTTGGAAGCACACTTATGAAATGGACCTCGTAACAATGCCTTGGTGAATATATCTGCAGTCTGGTTCTCTGAAGTAACATGAGATGTGGCAATGAATCCTTTCTGAATCATATCACGTATGAAGTGACAATCCACCTCAATATGCTTGGTCCGTTCATGGAATGCAGGGTTGTTTGCAATAAATAAAGCAGCCTGATTATCACACTCCAGGTTCATCGGAAGTGTTACATCTAAGCATAAATCTGTCAGCACCGCTTTCACCCACATCATCTCAGTAGTAGCCTGGGCCATAGCCCTATATTCGGATTCAGCACTGGATCTAGCTACCACAGTTTGTTTCTTGCTCCTCCATGAGACTAGAGCATCTCCAACATAAACAGCATACCCTGAGGTGGACTTCCTATCCTTAGGACATCCTGCATAGTCTGCATCTGCGCATGCTGAGATAGAAATCCCCTTTCCTTTCTTGAATAGTAAACCTTTACCTGGAGAAGATTTGAGATATCTAAGTATCATGTGTATTGCATCCATATGCACCTGGCGTGGCTGCTCCATGAACTGGCTCACACAGCTCACTGCAAATAATATATCTGGCCTAGTGATCGTGACATATAACAGTTTGCCTACCAGTTCTCTATATCTTCTCCTGTCCACCTCCTCTGTCTCATCATCATACAGCTTCATGCTAGGGTCCATTGGTGTCGTAGCAGGTCGACACCCTAGCATACCTGTCCCACTCAGTAGATCTGTAACGTACTTCCTCTGTGACATGACTAATCCATGCGGATTTCTGGCAAATTCCAGCCCCAGAAAATATCTAAGGACTCCCAGGTCCTTGGTGACAAACTCGGTCCCCAGCCTTTCCTTTGCCTGCTTAATACCCTGGTCATCATCACCTGTAATCAAGATATCATCAACATAAACCATGATTACAATAATACCTCTCGCCGTCTTCTGTACAAACAAGGAATGATCAGCATTGGAGCGTTTATATCCTTGTTTCTCAAAGAGGTCTGACAGCTTCTGGAACCATGCTCTGGGGCTCTGCTTAAGGCCATAGATGGCCTTATGTAATCTGCAAACCTTGGAACACTCCCCCTCAACAACAAAACCTGGTGGTTGTTGCATGTATACTTCCTCCTGCAAGTCTCCATACAGAAATGCATTCTTCACATCTAGTTGATAGAGTGGCCAGTCTCTAGTAACTGCAACTGATAACAGGATCCGCAGAGTGGAATGACGCGCCACAGGGGAGAACGTGTCAAGGTAATCTACCCCATATGTCTGTGTGAATCCCCTTGCAACTAGGCGTGCCTTGTACCTGTCAATGGAGCCATCTGCATTGTGTTTAACTGTAAACACCCATTTGCAACTCACCGGGTTGACATCTGGAGGTATAGTAACCAAACTCCATGTTCCTCTAGACTGAAGGGCCGCCATCTCTTCCTCCATTGCTAGCCGCCATCTAGAATCCTGCAAAGCCTCATGGTGGTTCCGTGGAATATCTGTAGCTGAAAGTGCCAATGCAAACGTCCTGAAGTGTCCAGATAGCCTCTCAAATGACACAGCTGCTGATACTGGATATTTGGCACAGCTTCTCTTCGGCTTGCGTAGAGCGATTGGAACATCCAGATCCTGTGTGGTATCACCATGCTCCTGTAATGCATCCTGCTGAGAAATGTCGTGAGATTCATCAACATCAATATTTTCATTACATACCATAGGCGAGCTAGTTGACTGGTCAGGACCATGAGCTGGATGCGGCCTGCGGGTGTAATGGAATGGTAACGGGGATACTGTCGATGGCGGTGGTGGTGGTGGTGGTGGTGATGGTGGTGACGGTTGTGATGTTGGTGGTGCCATGAATACGGTATCAGGAGATGTAGGTGGTGGCTGCATGTTCCCGGATTCTGAAAAATACATAATGGATTCAAAAAATGTAACATCTGCACTGATCATATACCGCCGACGCACAGGATCAAAACACTTGTACCCCTTTTGAGTTCTGGAGTACCCCACAAAGACGCACTTGACAGCCCTAGGAGAGAGCTTGTCAGAACCAGGCACCAACTGATGGACAAATGCAACTGACCCAAACACACGAGGAGTAAGAATGAACAGATCCTTGTCCGGATAAATAAGTGAAAAAGGAACCTGTTCATTCAAGACAGACGAGGGCATACGATTTATAAGATAACATGCAGTGAGGACCGCATCACCCCAGTAGGAATACGGAACATGACTCTGAATGAGAAGTGACCTTGTGACATCAAGTAGGTGACGGTGTTTTCTTTCTGCAACCCCGTTTTGTTGAGACGTATGAGCGCAGGATGTTTGGTGAACAATTCCTTTAGAGGAGTAGTAGTTGGCTAGATTGTTGGTGCACAACTCTAATGCATTATCACTTCTCATAATTTTGACAGTTGTGGAAAAAACATTCTCAATCTCATTTAGAAAGTGAATAATAATATTTCCAGCTTCAGACTTATTTTTCATTAGAAATACCCATGATGCTCTAGAAAAGTCATCCACAAATACAATATAAAACATGTGCCCCTGATGATCGGGAACACGACTCGGACCCCAGACGTCGACATGAAACAACTCAAACTTGGAGTTACTACTCCGACCTTGACTACTGGGAAAAGATGACCTATGATGTTTTCCCAACTGACACGCAGGCGCCAAGGAGTGCGCACGGGTTGCGCAGGGGCTGTGCAATGGCTGCGCAGGGGCTGCGCACAGCGCGTGAGGGCTGCAGAGCGCACAGGGGATGCGCACAGGCGCGCACAGCAGAGGCGGCGGCGTTGGAGGCGCGCCAATCGAGAGAGAGAGGGAGAAGAAGAGGGCCGGCGGGTGGGGTTTAGGGTTAGGGTTTCGAGAACTCCGGTCTAGGACCGTCGCTCTGATACCATGTTGGGAAACGTGAATGAGATAATTCTATTCCATAGCCCTAGGCTCTCTTATATAGGAGAGTAGCCTATGGGTAAATTACATAAAGGGAATAACAAGAAAATAAAATAACAAAGAGATACAGTTACTCAATATGCGTCAACACGCACCCGCATCCCCATCGCCTCCCTCCCCACACTCAGCCCACCAGGCCTCACCCCCAGCACCCCAACCCCCCCCCCTCCTCCTCCACCACTCGCGCGCAGCCCCGCATTCCCCCTTCCCGGTTGCGCCACACCGCCGCCGCCCTCCTGAGATGCCTTCTCTCGCCCCATTCTCGCAACACCGCCGCCCCTCGGAGCCCTTCCTTCGCCATCGCGACCCCCACCTCTCGCCACCGCCGACCCACGGAGCCCGGCTGCCTCTCGCCAACCCCGCGCGCCGCCCAGTGCGCCCGCCAACCACCCTCGCGCCGACAGCGCCTCCACACACGCACCTTCCTCCCGCGGCTGCGTTGAAGAAGGGAACCCTAACCGGGGTTGCGAGACTTACGGGATGGCAATCCCACAAATTGTGGGATGGGAGAATAATTGGGAAAATTTGCGAGAAAATATTCCAGAAAACCCCTATTTGCATAAGGACCAAAAGGAGGAAGAAAGTAAGAACAAATGAAGGGGTACGAAAATTGCGCCCATACCCCTGGTGGCGAAAATTTTTAAAGGGAAGAGCTGAAAACCAGAATTATGGGGATCCTCCTTATCCAAATAGGACTAGGGCATTGGATTTTCCCTATATAAGGACCCCATGGCTCCATTTTGTAGATACATCTCCTCTTCTCCTCTCCTTGTGCCATTGCTTCATCTTGATTATGGATCCTCCAAGAATCATATTCTCCATGCCACATCTATTTTTCGAGCATCGCGGGGAGAAGACGACGATCAAGACGACGCCACCGTGCGCACCGCATATGTTTTTCCACCACGGCAGCCGCGCCTCTCCCGCCCGCACATGGATTCCGCCGTTCACGCCCCACATGTTCTTCCAGCAGTCAATTGAAGCCGCCGAATCATCCTCCAAGCTTGCAGTTCACCCAATTCGTCAGGAGCCGAATTTTTAAAGCGGTGGAGAGTTGATGCAGCGTGACCCCAAATTATGGGGCCACATTTATTAAATTAAATAGTAGTCAATTTTATTTACGTTTTTAGGTTATCGTATTGGTCTAATTAAATAATTGAGATCGCCTGTGATCTCAACGTTTATTTCGTAGAGTTTAAATGTAATTCGGGTCAATTAAATAATTTAGAGTCCAATTAAGGTAGTTAGAGTCAATTAGGATTAAATTAGTTGTTGATTTGATTTATTTACTATTTTTGTAAACCCTCTCTCCTATATAAAGAAAGGGTAGCCCATTGTTTTAATCAGTCGATTATGAAGTAAAATTTGAGATTGTTATCTCTATCCCCTCTCCTTCTCTCTCTCCCTCCACGCGATCTCTGCGGTCTTCTCCTTCAACCTCTCGTAATCCCGGCGAGTTCTCTCCTCAACCCTTCCAATTTCTCTTCTCAACCCTTCTATTTCTTCTACCAAAAAATCCACCAAAAATATAATTTTATTCGCCGTCGCCGAAGTTATTTTGCATCACCAGACATCCGGCCGAACAGCCAAACACCAACACCTCAGCCACCTTTTTGAGATCCGCATGAGGACCTTCTGCGATGAGCACCCCAGAGATCGGGTCAGCTTCATCCTTATTCTCCTCCGAATGTCCCCGATCGCTCCCCCCGTCAACCTCCATCTTGGAGGCACTAGGACACTCCTTCCGCACATGCCCCTCCGTCCGACATCGATAGCAGACCTTCTCCTTCACGTTACACCAACGCGCGATATGGTCTAACTCGTCGCACCTGAAACATCTCCTCCTTGGCGGACGCCTCACCACGTGAGCCCGAGAAACCCAGGCAACCAGGGGGTTGCAGACGAGACCATCGCCCCACGCGAAAGTACCCCGCGTCGAGAATACCCCCCGAGGGTCGGACCCCGCCTCCGTACCAATAGGGGCCTTCCCCCGATCACCCCATGCCCCGGACTCTCGGGACGACCTTCCGTGTTCCATACTTCCGCCTTCAATCCTAGAGCTCGTTTCGCTTCATCTTATTGTGTATATATTAATTTAGTATTTAGACATTTTTTTGTATTTTTCTAATCATTTTATGTGAAAGGGTTTTTTGTATTTTTCTAATCATTTTATGTGAAAGGGAACAAAAAGAATTAGGTCAATCGAACTTTATCTAAAAAAGATAGAAAGGTCTGAAAGTTCAGTCCTTATTGGTTTATCCAATTGCAGAAGGGTCCAAAAACTCCACTCTTTACCTTTCAATTGTGGAATTTTTTTGCTAGTTGTATACTTAAACATTGATATTGTATAATAAGTTTATAACATTTAGAGTTTTATATGAATAGATATGAACTTGAGAAATTGGCTTGGTATACAATTAGATTTTGGTTTCTTTCCCAAAACTATTGAGGGAAAATTTTGAGTTATTTATATAATTTTATATTTATATTTATCTACAATGTTCAATAAAATTAAGTTAAAAGGATGTGAGATTAAAAAAATCATCTTGTGTATTGTACATGTATATACGTGTTTTTACAAGTGTTTGTACAATGAAATAGTAATTTATGTGACTTTTCATATTTTTCCTACTTTTTATTTTTGCCAACCAAGTTATCCTAACTTGACCTTCGGGTCAACACAATTAATGTAATTTACATTTCCATTTGCTTTTGTCTTCATCGTCGCTAAATACATATATACATATATATAATCTTCTGTAGAACCTTTTTACTTCTTTACCTGAATTTTTTGTTTTTATTTGTTTTTATAAATTAATAATGTGTTCTTATGTTTAGGGGTACCTTTACAATAAGATGAACTGCTTAGTATTTATATGCATTTGTCGAGGATTTCAAGAAAAAATGTAAAAATAAGGTAGATGAATTATGGACTTATCTATTCTATCAGATGCAAATACTTATCTTCCAGTATCTTTTGCACCTAAATTTAAGGCAGAGGAGCACATGTCACGCATTCTCTATGCTAGTGCAGTATGGAGTCTTACGTATACTACGATATACATAAAACCAGATATCACTCATGTTGTGAGAGTTGCTAGCATGTTCAGGGAGAATTTAGGGACAGAGTCGATCTGATATTTCATTATGAGATAGGAAAATCAAATATTGGCATGTTTTATGAAAGTGGTTCGTATATTGTTTAGGTATTAGCACAATATGTCACAAATGTTAATAGAGGAGATCAATAACATGGTACATCTTTTATTGTACGGCATGGTCATCTATAAACTAAACAAAATATTTTTAATAAAGTATGTGGTGGACTCCATTTTGGGGTGCTACCCTCTTTTTACTCAAAAAATTAAGGAGTTTTGCCATTAAATGAAGACTACTTTGTAATTTTTTAACAAGAAGGCAAAGTATATGGCTCTGATAGAAATTGTAAACAAACGAATTTGGTTGAAAAGCTTAATTGAAGATGTTAATCTGCAACAAGATCACTATAATGTGATAGTTTTAGCACAATATGCCTAGCAAAGAATCAAGTGTATCATAAGGGAAACAAGCATATTGATGTCAGGTGTGACTTCATCCGATCTGAGAAGAGGTCCAAGGTGAAAACGTTGCAAGACATATTCTGTCAGATATGTTCACCAAGGAGGTTCATGAAAGCAAGTTCAAGCATCGTGCGGGCTTGTATACTATCAACTGTTAACAATAGCCCTGTAGAAGGAAAGATGATGTTGGGGTCGAGTAGTTCATGCACTCAATTCAAGGTGGGGATTGTTGAAATGCCTTGAATTTGAACCTATCATGTTTGCCTTGGGATTTGGATCATGTTTTCTATGGGATTTAGATCATGTTAGCTACGGGTTTTTGGTCCAGCTTGTTTCTAGATATGTATGAACACGGAATACCATATAAACACCCTTGGTAATAGGGTTATTCTCATCCTCTATATCATTGTTCTTCTACCATATAGAAAGACATCCACCAACGCCGTTGTTAGAAAATAAACATGCGGAAGCAAATCAGAGAAAAGAATAAAAGTTTATGGACACCGGGATTTTTACATGGAATTCTAATCCCTAAGGAGCGAGATGAAACCTCGGGAGAAGGCCTCAAAGGGCAATATGTTGCATTCAACTTTCTCAATGGATACAGGAGGTCTAAGGCTCCTTATATAACCTCCACAGAGCCTCCAAGTCCCACCACTGGTAGATGTGGGACTAAACACATGGATGTGGTAAATGGATCCTGGAGTGATCCATTTACCCACCTACAACTCAAGTAGCGCACAACCAAATACTCCAACACTCCCCCTCAAGCTGGAGCATGCAATGCTCAGCTTGGACAAACAGAAAGAAACTCAACTCACGAAACATGACACTACAAACAATATCAACTCAACGCGCACAATTGTCGACTGCTGTCGAGGACGTTGCTTCTCATAACGTGCATGTGAGGAGGATGAACGGGCTAGAGTGAGTCTGGAGAAGTCTCCTCGTCGGAGAACTGGGTCTCTCCCATCTGGCTCAGAGAATGGTACTCTACTTTGGAATCCCTATGATACCACATGAAAACTCTTGCCCACATGGCATAGGGAATAGTCCTCTACTCTGTAATCCCTATGGCTCACATGAAGCTATGGCTGACAAAACAAGAATGATGGGGATCACTAACAATGATGGCAAACATGTGCTCATCTGAAAGAAGCCGCATACATATGTGTGTCTGAAGTTGAAGACTCGAAAAATATCTGGACATCAAGTCTGACAAAATCTGTAGAGCCTGGAAATTCTGACTTGGAAAATGTCTAGCGTGGTTCGGCCCAACAAAGCCCATCTCCCCTATTTAGGGTTCCCGCTTGGAACCCTCTTTCACGAAGATCGCCATCCCTAAAGGGGCATCGACTGTTGCCACATCGCCGCCAACAGGAGGTGGCGCGCGGCTCCTGCCGCTGGAGCGGAAATTTCGCCTAGAGGAGATGGGACTCCTCGCCCATACGCGTCACCTGAAGATCCTGGAGACGTGGGGTGCGCCGTCCGCGTGTTGTGTGGGTTTCGCCTGGTGGGGTTGTGCCGTCAGGAGGAGGGGGATGTTGCCGCCTCTGCTTGGATGCGGCTGGAGGAGGCTCGTTGTCGCTGGCATCTTGCGCCAAGAATCGAGGGAGGCAAGGAGGCCTGCGGCTTGCACCTGGAGTCGAAGAAGACGAGGAAGGTGGCGTTGTTCGCTTGGGACCACCGGAGAGATGTGGCCTGGAGCACGTGCGAGGGAGGCGATGCTGAGTTCTTGGAGATGTCGTGCGGCTGGTTTGTTTTATGCCGCCTGGAGCAGCAGTGGCTTGAAGGAGGCATGCCGCTCGCGATCTTGGAACGCCGCCCCTTGGTGAACTGTGGTTGGATGTACGGAGATGGAAATCAAACGCCACCCCTTGGAGAACTGTGATTGTTGCTGGGGCTTCTTCACCATCTAGAGAAGATTTCCGTCGCAAGGAGACCCGTAGCCAAGGGCTTTGACCTGGATGGGCTTGACCTGGAGGATCGGGTTGTACCTATGCAGCCGCTTCATGGAGATAGGGCCATCGCCGTCAGAACGGGCTTCTGTCTGGAGAAGGAGGCGCTGAGAAGCCTGGATCATCGCGAGCGCCTGGGGTGCGTAGAGAAGATCTTGTGCAGATTTAGGGTTTCAACAGAGAAACCCTAGAACTTAGAACAAATCTGAACTCAATAATCTTCAATAACAGCAAAAAAAATCGAATCTCGAACATAATAGTGAACATGAAATCCTCGAGAATCGAGCCTCTACTCTGATACCATGTTAGAAAATAAACATGTGGAAGCAAATCAAAGAAAAGAATAAAAGTTTATGGACACCGGGGATTTTTACGTGGAACCCTACTCCCTAAGGAGCGGGATGAAACCACGAGAGAAGGTCTCAAAGGGTCATATATTGCATTCAACCTTCTCAATGGATACAGGAGGTCTGGGGCTCCTTATATAGCCTCCACAGAGCCTCCAAGTCCCACCATTGATAGATGTGGACAGCTCAAGTAGCGCACAACCAAATACTCCAACAGCCACCAAACACGTAGCCCGATCAACAATGAACCTTGTAAATCATGTGCCGTGCTTGTTTCATTCCTATTCATGTGTTTGATTTGCGCTCAACTTCTGCTACGTGCAACATATATAGATTACCCATTTATAATACAGTATTCATAGATAGCTTTCATTAAGGAGCACGGATAATGCTAACAAGATGAGTTATTCTCATATATGTTTCAAAAGGAAGTTGTCCATAAAAGTTCTGTTCATTTTTTTCAACTACACATCCCGTCTAGCTTATAATGAGTTGCACATGATGCGATGAACAAAGAAAGATATAGATCACTACCAACTAGCAACAAAGAGCAATTAAAGACATTAGGAAAGGTTATTTACCGTTGCACCTATTAAACATTTTTGGTGTACAACATTTTTCTGTCATAAAAAAAAAAATGCATTTATCTTCTTGGCATCTATGGTGTAAGGTGAACAAATTCAAGAAAGAACAGTAGAGACTCATCCAAAGGGCAAGCAAAACAGAGAACAGCCACAAGAATATGTACCATTGTGTGCAAAAACAATTGCATCAAAGCAACCACGAGGTGTTCCATTCTCACTCAAATGCCACATCCCATTAAAAGGCTCTACTTTACTTATCCAGCAAGGTCTAACAACACTGACAAGATTGCTCTGCAGTTTAAATCGGAGCAACACTCAGAAAAATAAATAGAAGACTACTTAACGATAAGCAAAATGCAGTAAAAACACAAACAATGCAAACAAAACATTCAGTAAAGGCATAAAAGTCCATGATCTTTCTCTCAGTACCATGAAGATTGATTCCCTGGTCACAGGGTCGGTACCAAGAAAAAGATGGCACCCACTGAAACAAGCACTAACTCAGTCTGGTAACCTGCACCTATTAACTGTTTTGATGTACGATTGTGGATGACCTGCAATTGCACTGGGCTGTTCGGAAGGCTGGATAGAAAAAGTTTGGCAATTCCTCTGCCGTCTAACCCGATGCCCATGTGTGGGATATTTGAGACTTAGTGCAATATAAGTGCAGGATTCTGCAATAAAAATGAATGAAACCAAAAACCTGACCCTAAATTGTATTTACTGGACACAACAAAACTGCCATCGGTCTCAGAGGGTATTTCTTGTATTTTTTATGTCACCGTCCGAGTAGCATTAACCACTATAAGAAATACTGCAGTTCATTCCACAATAAACATCAATCTACCAATAAAGCTTTTTGACCCCTCAAACGCCCTAGATTGACAGTATCAAATTTACATTGCTTGGAAAGGTTGCTTCGGAAAAAACTAAGGCTCCGAATACTATGTAAAGATATTTAGCGAAACACATGTTGGAGACATCCATAAATATGGTATTTTGGACAAGCGACAATGGAAAAACCTATATTTGCTCCACGCTTGTCTTATTCAATTCAGACACGACTAGAGTAGCAAGGCCCAGAATTTCATGGCAGAATCCACAACAATACATAAAAAAACTTAGATATTCAAGATGTTGCATGAACTAGTATTCGCATGGTTTTCAACAACCATAGCAGCAATTGGGACATAGAGTATAACATTGTAAGCCATGTCAGCTTGCATTCGATATACATATCTGACAGTAAATTATAACAAAGTAAACATAGCTAATTTGAAAATTAACCAAAAATCGCTACTTTTCATATTTAATAAAATTCTACTCCATTTATCTTCTATGCAACAAAACAAATCCATCTGATCTTTCAAACGAACACTAATACTAACCATAATCATTTCCTATGAAAGGCAGCCAAGTGCATGAAGCCACCTGTGAGTGCATAGGCTATGCAACCAAATTATTTTGGGTCTATTATATGCAACTGTTGGGGAAAATGAAAGCACATAGTTTATTCTTGAGAACCCTAGGCTCTCTTATATAGAGGAGAGACCTATGGGTAAATTACATAAGACATACAGAAGAAAAAATAAATAGAGAAGCAGTACATAAGATATAAGAAGATCTCTACACTCCCCCTCAAGATGGAGCATAGATGTCCATCATGCTCAGCTTGGATGAACACTTCAGGAAAGATCCTCTGAGCAGGGTCATGGTAAAGATATCTGCAGTTTGATCTCCTGAACTGACATGAGAGGTAGAGAGAAAACCTTTTTGGATCATATCCCGCGTGCAATGGCAGTACACTTCAATATGTTTTGTTCTCTCATGAAACACAAGGTTGTTGGCAATGAAAAGTGCAGCCCGGTTACCATATTGTAACTGCATAGGAAGAGGAACATATATATGTAAATCTGCAAGAACTGCTCGAACTCACATCATTTCTGTGCTTGCTTGTGCCTCGTACCATAGCACTATATTCAGATTCAGCAATTTACCTAGCAATCACAGTTTGCTTCTTACTCTTCCAAGATACAAGAGAGCTGCCAAGGAATACAGCAAACCCTGTAGGGGACTTTCTGTCCTTGGGACACCCTGCATAGTATGCATCTGTGCATGCTGAAAATGATAAGATCTGCCCCTTTTCTGAATAACAATCTTGCACCTGGATATGACCTTAGGCATCTCACTATCATATGAACAGCATCCATATGTACCTGTCAGGGTTGCTCCATGAACTGACTTACCCGACTAAATGCAAAGGAGATATCAGGCCTAGTGATAGTGACATAGAGAAGCTTTCCCACCAATTCTATATATCTTCTCTTGCCTACTTCATATGTATCCTCATCATATAATCTCATACCGGGATCCATAGGAGTAGTGGCAAGTCTACACCCAATCATTCCTATCTCAACAAGCATATCTGTGATATATTTCCTCTGGGTCATGACAAGACCCTATTGATTCCTGGCAAACTCTAATCCCAAGAAATATATTAGAGTTCCAAGATCCTTGGTGACAAATTGGCATCCCAGAAACTCCTTTGCTATTTTCATCCCATGCACATCATCTCATGTAACGAGTATGTCATCAACATAGATCATAATAATGACAGTACTTGTAGGTGTTCTCTGAACAAACAGTGAATGATCTGCATTTGACCTTCTAAATCTCTGCTTCTCAAATAAATCTGAGAGCTTCTAAAACCATGCTCTCGGGCTCTGTTTCGGGCCATAAATTGCCTTGTGAAGTCTACAAACCTGTTGGCACTCCCCTCAACAGCAAACCCCGGAGGTTGCTGCATGTAGACTTTTTCCTTAAGATCGCCATACAAGAAGGCATTCTTAACATCAAGTTGAAATAAAGACCAATCACGTTAACTGAAAGAAGAATCCGTAGAGTAGAATGGCGAGCAATAGGAGAAAAGTGTCCATATAATACATGTCATACGTCTGAGTAAAGCCCCGTGCAACCAATCTAGCCTTGTAACGATCAATGGTACCATCTGCATTGTGTTTTACTGTAAACACCCCATTTGCAACTGGCAACTGATGCCCCAGTGGGAGCAGGGACCAAGCTCCAAGTACCACGAGACTGTTGGGGTAGCCGTCTCCTCTTCCATAGCTAGACGCCACTGAATGTCTCTTAATGCCTCCTAATAATTCTTTGGTATAGCCACTGCAGATAAAGCAGCAACAAATTGTTTGAAATCTCATGTTAAGCGATCAAAGGAAACCTGTGAAGCTAATGGATATGCGGCGCAGGTACGCTTCTGCTTTCTAATAGCAATAGGAACATCCAGGTCAACAGATAACTCCTCAGATGGAGTAACATTCTCCTGCAAAGATGCATGCTCAGGCACACCTCCAGAACCATCGTTAGAAACCTTGTAATCAGTACAAACTAAGGTGTGTTGGATGACGGGCATTGACTATGAGTAGAAGATGGTCAACGAGTATAGAAATGTGGGAATGGATGAACAACAAGCACCGACGGTGGAAGAGGGGAGGCTGACGTAAGTGGAGGAGGTGGTGGTGGTTGGGTTGGAATAACCGGCACAAGCTGGGCTGGTGGTGGGCTCATAGGAGAAGGTGGCATGTAAACCTCATCATCTGAAGCTGATGAAGTTAACCTATCACCTGTAGAAGAAAAGTACATAACTGACTCAAAAAATGTAACATCGACACTCACATAATAGTTCCTGCTCAATGGATCATAGAAACGATATTCCTTCTGTATCCTGGAGTACTCAACAAACACACACTTGACAGCTCTAGGAGAGAGCTTGTCTATACCTGGAGACAACTGGTGGACAAACGCAACCGAGCCAAATACACGAGGAGTGAGGGAGAATAATTCCTTTTCTGGAAATGCTAGAGAGAGGAATTTTCTCACCAAGAACAGAAGAGGGCATGCGGTTCACAAGATAACAAGTTGTAAAAACAGCATCACCCCTGAACGAATGTGAGGCACGACTCTGAATCAGAAGAGTGCGGGAGACATTAAGTAAGTGGTGATGCTTCCTCTCTACGATACCATTCTGTTGAGAAGTATAGGCACACAGTGTTTGATGAATAATACCACGAGATGAGAAAAATTTTGAGAGAGAATGAGTAAAGAATTCCAAAGCATTATCAGTTCTCACAAATTTCACAGACAAAGAAAAAATATTATGCACTTCATTAATAAAAGTTTTGATAACATCCCCTGCTTCAGATTTATTCTTCAATAGAAACACTCACGACAAATGAGAGAAATCATCAATTGCGACAAGATAAAACATGTGTCCTTGGTGATTGGGAACACGACTTAGACCCTAAATATCAATATGAAACAACTCAAAAAGGGAGCGACTGCTCTGACTCTAACGACTAGGAAAAACAGATCGGTGATTCTTTCCCAACTGATAGGCTTCACACTGGAAGGAAGAACGAGGAGAGATCTGAGGCAAGACACGACACATCATCTAGAGTGGAAGATGACCAAAGCGCAGGTGCCATGTGAAAGGAGAGACAGGTCCAGGAGACTAAGAAGGTAGGCTAGCATAGGGTGTTCGGACCAAACGATAGAGGCCGCCCTGCTCACGGCCACAGCCAGTCATCCTGCCCGTGAGTATGTCCTGAAAAACAAGAGACGATGGATTAAAAATAGCCCGACAATGTAAATCCTTCGTAATCTGACAAATAGATAATAAATTCGTAGAAAAGTCATGTGCATGCAACATGTTATACAAACGCATTAACGATGTCAAACGGATCTCCCCCTATCCTATGATCTCCCCCTATCCTATGATAAGGGAATGAGTCCCATCTGCTATGATAACAATCCTCCCTGGAGGTACCTGTCCGTGAACTGCAAGCTGATCTCTATTGCTACATATGTGATATGTGCTCCAGAGTCCATAATCCATTCAGTAAGATCGGAACCATGATAAGTACTGAAAGCATAGGTGCTACCTGAGGTACTGGAGGAGGCAAAAGCTGTAACATCTGAATGGCCTCCTGGATTAAGCAAGGAGTCAAGGGAACTCCCTGAAGGCATAATGTCCCTTAGTCGAGCAATAAGGTCATCATACCTCTAATAGCACGAGAATCTGCTTGCTATGCTACACGAGCCGAAGCAGGAAAACCATGCTTGGAATAACATGTATCCTCTGTGGGACCGGTACGATAGCAATAAGTACACTGCTGGTGAATATGACCTCCTCTACCATGAGGTCCACATCCACAGAACTGAGAAGAGCCCCCTACAAGGCTACAACAGGAGGCTGCCTAGAGGAAGTCTGACTCGAGGTAGTTGACGGGACAGTGATCCTACTGAGCCTTCTGAAAGCTTCCTCCATAGGAGGAAGAGTGGAATCTGCTAGAATCTGTGAACGAGTTGCCTCATATTTAGGGTCTAGTGCCGCAAGGAAGACACCAGCCATAGGAGCATTCCTATATGTCTTCTGCTGCTCAGGAGTAGATGTGAGGGGCATGAAACTGTGCAACTTCTCAAACATCCCACGCAGGGACGTGCATAGCGAACGGAGGGGTCGTCCATTCTGCTTAAAGGGGAATATATCATGTTGCAGGTGGAGTATCTAGTTCCCATTCCTCGCTTGGGAATAAGTTGTGGCGAGGATATCCCGCATCGTCTTGGTGGTGGGCTGATGTAACACATCATTGGCAATCTCAATTGTCAATGTACCAGACAGCAAGACTTTGGCATATGCATCATCTGCCTCCCATGAGGCATTGATCCATGTTTTCTCAACTGACTCCTCTTCGGTAAGAATATGCTTCTTACCTGTAGATTTCATGAGGCTCATGAACTGCATAGCCCAGAGCTTGTAGTTCGTCCCGTCCATCTTGATAATCAGCGTTGGACCTCTAAAAACGCCAGTGGCGGGAACATCGGCCTTGCTCTATGACATAATGTCGGTTGTAGACCAATAGATATGTGTCTACGCAGACATATGCGGATTTGATTGCATGTGTAGATTTATGCAACCAAATCCATCAACCCAAACGAAGCCTCAATGCAAGCAGAAGGGGACGTGAACCGGCTGCAGCAGGGGTCGGTGACGAGAAAGAGAGAGGTCGGCCTGGCGGCAATGGTAGAGAGCCGAAGGCGGCTTGTTGAGAAGAGACTGGCGGCGGTAGTTTGTCGAGAGGAGGTGCGGTGACGGCTCGTCGAAAGGAGGCCGACGGTAGTGGTTCGACGGAAGGGAGAGACCGGTGGCGGTCGCTTGGAGAAGGAAGAGGAGAGAGAGGGGTAGTGGGTGTGGTTAGGGTTAGGGTTAGGGTTAGGGTACGAGAGCTCCGGTCTAGGACCGCCGCTCTGATACCATGTTGGGAAAAATGGAAGCACGTAGTTTATTTCTGGGAACCCTAGGCTCTCTTATATAGAGGAGAGACTAATGGGTAAATTACGTAAGACATACATAAGAAAAGATATATAAAGAAACAGTACATAAGATATTAAAAGATCTCTACAGCAACCATACCTAGCATTTTTAAGGATAACCATGCATAGCAATTTAATATTTTTACAAGAGGTTGTTTCCTTGACTCGCACCTATAACCATTATAGATGCATCGATCTCATATAAGCCATAAGGATTAACACATTTTCCATAAGCTCCTTTTCAAGAACTTTAAAAACAAGGCCAAGTAGGTATGACAAAAATTGACCATTACATATAAATACTGAACACAGTTATTGGAGAAAAAGAAAAACCAAAAATAAACCAACCTGGGACAAAATGGAATCTGCGAGGGGACGCATGCCCTTCAGACCTATATATCTTGGGGATAAAGGAAGTGGCACAAAGTTACCACCAGCTTCAAGTTCCCCAATAAGTCCTGCCCATTCACGAACCAGGCCTTCAGTCATCCATCTATCAACCAACACTTGAAATCTAGAATCACTCACTGTGAAGAATTGTGCTGCATGATCAAAAACTAACTGTTCATTTTCAGACATTCTCGTTCCCATTCGTCCACCCAAACCATGCACACCCTATAGAATATGGAGAACTATTCAGAACACTAAAATAAAGAAAAAATCAGCATAGATTTAAAACAAAACTAATTATCAAGAAAATGACTCTGAATAATTTAGTAGTAGAGCATTCAATTGTACAAAACAGAAAAAGAATTGCATTAGTCCTTGAATGAGCATAGTACTAGAGGAAAAAGGTGTTCAAAAAATTATACGGGTAAAATTTAATAATGCAGTGGTAAAAATGGAAAAGTAGAGGCAAGCCCTATCTCTTGCATCTCTGGTTAAAGCTGAAGAAGATGAAAGAGGGCATTTATTATCCTCAAAATGTGTCAGATAGAAATAGAGCAGTCAAATATATCCAATCTCATGGAACTAACAAAGCTAAAGCACTTAGGAGCTTTATGAGGAGAACTACTTGCAACGTACCAAGGTCCACAGATGGCCTTTTTTTAAAGTCACTGTGACGCCCATTTTATTCTACTTCTATATGGTTTCCACTCATCTCCGTATCTTGTAAATCAATTTCAAGCTTTTTATTAGAAATACCACTTTGATAGTTATAAAAAACAGATCTTAAGGGACTTCAAATTATCGTTACAGTACCTAAATGCTATCTATTCTCTTCTACTTTGAAACCCATCCTTTTTGCAAGCTGAAGCAGGCCTATTCAAGGTGATTATCTATCAAGCTTTCATTGATAATTAAACACTAAAGTTGGTCATAATGCAACTCGATTTTCACACCTGCCAACTACCCAAAAACACCCAAAATGAGTAGAGCACATTGCATTATAAACCTTCTACACAATAGAGCATCTCTTGAAGTGAAAGACTGCAACATCTGCGTACCACAATGCACATAAAACTGTTGAAGTATGACTCCAATTTCGATGTCTTTTTTGTCCCAGACCTCATATTCTGATTGTTGAGATAGTTATTTTTATTTTTATTTTTTGACGCTCCATAGTTATTTTTATTTGTCCTTTATTCATATTTCTTATTCCTCGTCTGCTTTATGTAATTTTCCTGTAGGACTTTTCTCCTATATAAGAGAGCCCTAGGGTTACAATAAATGCATATATTAGATTTTGTAGAGATATATTTAGGGTAAATTACAATTTGGGTCCCCATCTATGGGTCCGATCCCAAAATGGATCCCGATCTTTAAATTGTAACGATTCGGGTCCCATGACCATTTAGGAAATGGAAATTTTAGGGTTCATGACGAATATGCCCTTGTTGGGAAGGGAATGGGGGTTAAGTTCCAACTTTTAAACAAGGGCATACTCATCATTAGCCCCAAAAATTTTCTTACATTAATGGCCCTGGGACCGAATCGTTACAATTTAAAGTTCGGGACCCATTCTGCCATAGATGAGGACCCAAATTGTAATTTACTCATATATTTATGTTTCTCTATTGTTTTCTCATAAGAAGGCTGTAAGCGAAGCTAAGTCAAAAGCTTATGAAGTTTTTTATAAAAATCTCGACTCTAAGGAGGGCCAGAAGGATATATTCAGGTTGGCCAAAGCAAGAGAAAGAAAGACCAAAGACCATTCTCAAGTGAGATGCATTAAGGACGAGGAGGGTCACGTGCTTGTTACTCAGAAGGACATAGAGACTAGATGAGAGCAGTACTTGTAACATCCGGGAATTCGCGTAAACCCGAACTCGTCCGATTTTGGGTCTAATGAACCCAAAAACATTGTCGGTCAATACTAAACAACCTAAAACGACCAATTTATCATGAATCAAAAGTCGTTCGGATGAAATCGACCAAAAATCAGTCCCTTCGTATTGCGTGCCGTGAAAAGTCGCGACACAAATTCGGAAACCGTAAAACGAACCGAGACCATCATTAGATCCGATTCGACGACACGAGACCAACGGAATCGACCGTTCGTCAATCGGAGGTCATATGATATTTTAAATTACAAAATTTAATCCTAAACAAAAAAAAACCGTATCCGAAAATTTCGGGTATCCAAAACCCGATCGAAAGTATAACAATATTATACTCATATTGATCGTCGTTTAGAGACGATCAAGTCAAGATTTTTCGCGTCAAAATCTGACACCCGGGGTGCGCGTACAGTAGAATTTTAAGTATTTCAAATAAAGAGTTTAAAAAAAATAAAATATATTCAAATTCAGTAGCAGACAACTTGCTACTACTGTTCACAGGAGAAAAAAAAATATAGCCGTGGATTTTTTTTTCTCCCTCCATTTCTTAGCCACTTGCTTTAATTATAGTATCCACTTGGCATCTTTGAGAGCCCATTTGGAAATCAATAAAGCCCCACTTGCTCCCTATAAATTCTTCCAAGTCCCAGCCGTAACCCCATTTCCATCTCCTATCATTTTCTTCTATCCCAATACTCCTACCAAATTCTATATCTCTCAATTAGAGCAGCAGCCCAGCAGCTCCAGACTTGTTGTCTTCAAGCCAATTGCTTCAAGGACAACCATTCTGCATGAATTTGAACGTGCTGGAGTTCCAGGACAGCCAGCCTTTCTCCATTCTTGGAATCAAAAGAGGTACCATTCCCTCTCCCTCCTCCTTGCTGCCATGCATGTGCATCATCCTTTAAAATATGCACCATCCCCAACCTTCTATAGCTGCCATGCATGAGTTCTGCACCATAAATCTTTGTTGTTAAGAATCTGGGATCTGATTCATGGAATTGTTTCACGATATATCTCCCTGTGAAATCCTCATCCTTCATTAGGAAATGACTCTGTTTCCTTATTCTTGATGTAAGAACTTATTATTTTTATTCAATTATTGAGAATAGCATAATGAATGAAAGTGATCTGTGTTGGCTAATAATCGTAATCAGAGGGCAGTATATGAATTGTTTAATAGTTTTTGAACCTGGTTATTCTGATTGAATCCTTTGACCAAAATATCTTAGAATATTTTAAGGCTAACTGAAAGTTATGACTAAAATAAATGGCTCATCAATATGTTTAAATATTGTTATTAGTCTGCTCAGGTATTATAAATTAAGAAATTAAACAGAAATCTCTTTTCTGATTTCATATTAATGCCAGGTTTCTATTTCAAGGGTAATAAAAAAAATGAAATTTGAAAGATATGGCTATTACAACATTGGGGGTATGATACCTAGCATTCACAGGAGTCAATACCATCTCAGTAAATATATCTGATTTATATTGATCAAGATCTCAGAATATTGATGATCAGTGTTTCTCTATTTATGGTAACTTTATGTCTGTTCGGAATAAAGCTATAATGGGTTTAGTGGACTGCATAAGAACAGTTGGTTCATGGATGATCTTGGGAGCAAATTGAGAAGAGTTGAGTACCAGCATACTCATGATTTTAACTCTTTGATTGGATGACAACTAAGAGAAGTTCTTTTTAGTCTATATATCCAAATTTAAGTTGCAAACCCGATCCTTGAAATTGTATCAGATCTTGGGTATGAAACCATTTAACAATTACTCCCATAAATATTGTACACTGTAGGGAAAAGGTTCAATGATAAGTGGTTGAACTGTATCCTTTGATATACAAGTTGATGTAATAGATAAAAGTTTTATTTTTATTTCTTGTATTATCTTTCGATAAAAGAAATCTGGACACTATCTGTTGGTTTGAGTTCATTTTGAGTTAAGCAGAGCTGTTGGATTCAAAACTAATATATGCATTTTAGTTTGTGACCTTCTTGTAGATGGCTTGGTGATTCATATTAGACTGAAATAAAACTATTTGGGAGTTATACATAAATTGATGGTAGTGGCCACATCTAATTAATACTCCTTGTATAATCTAGGAAATAAATCACTGACAGTTTCCCCTTCTGAAAATTTTTAAATTTTAATAAGACAGTGAAGTAATCTCAAATTGTAAGTTGTAAGCATTACCATTTGTCAATAAAGTTATATGAATTAACTAACGTATAATATATGAAAATAGAATATATGACAATGAAATTAAGACCCATGTCATTAATATGTAAATATGATATATGAAAAGTTATGAGGTGCTGGGAAACCAGGGAACTTCACATATATGATATATATATATATAAAGGTTGCAAAATACTGACACTGTTACATCTTACCTTTGGTCTATGACCGTCCAATCCATAATATGAATCAAGTAGTAGTTATGAATGTTCCAAAATTGAGAATGAATTGTCTCAATGAGAGAAATTTGATGATCTTCCTGGACCATAGCTAGTAAACATCTCGGATGCTATACTCTCAGCCTGTAACTTATAACCTGATGAACTTCATAAAACCATCTGCTACAAAAAATAATAGAAGAGATATACCTACATAAGAGTTTGAGAAAAGAAGATGAAATCAGATACATCCACTTCATGGCAAATCTGTGATATAAATTATTAATGCCGATCATGATGACTTCTACACATGATCGTGCGAGAGCGCGGTGACTCTCACCTGGACGGGAGATAGGTAGCCCAGTTAGGGCAGCGGCCGCTTAATGCGCGGGTCTAGGATCCCAGTCTTTTACACGGTTTTTACGCGAGCTCGCAGTGTTTTTACGCCTCGTTGGGATCCAAACTTTAGACCATTCCGCTGACCCTGTTTTAGGATACCCAGGCGGGGGATCCTTGTTTTTTTTCAGTTTTTCGTACGAGCTCGTCCGCCCGTACTAGTCGGGCAGTTTTCTAGAGCGACTTTTCTAGGGAGTCTCTCTCACCCGTCTCAGTGGCGTAGTTGGAGTAGACCTATCCCTCTATTGGACCGCGCTTCCAATTAGAGGGCGAGACGGAAGAGCCATTTGTAGGCTTCTTCACCGCTTGAGTTTACTTCGCCAAACAGACTTGGCGATTCTATATCTAGATCATCCATATCTACATCTACAACATCTGGAGCTATATCTGAAACATTGAAGTTAAGAATTGGAGAAATTATGATCAAAAGATCATTCTCTCTACCCAAGAATTTAAATAAATTAATAGATCTCTACAATATCAACTTTTCCATTTTTCACTCACCAACATGATCTCTGAAGAAAATAATATATGCATTCACACTCATACACTCATGATTAAGCAACTGCTATATAAATATGTTACATATGAGAAATGTTGGGTTCTGGGAAAAATCATTAGAAATGCATTACAAACAACTTGAATCCTCTTTTTACTTATGCAAGTAGATGAAAAAAAAATGTGCTTGTTCTACCTTTCTACTTGCTCTCTTTTGTACATTAAATTACTTGTTATTTATTTTAAACTGCGGGTTTGTATTCACGTTAGTGATTCCTTTTCTTCCTTGCACATATGGCAGGCAAAGGACCTGCTGTTTAGTAGCTACATGCTCCCAGGAGATAGAGTTTATACCCGACGGTATGAATTACTTTGCCTCAGTTTTTGTTCAGATAATGATGTAAATGTTATCTCTTTTATATCACATTTTGGGATATATGTTGTAAATGGAAGATCATTGTACAAGTTGAAAACTGATATGAATATTAATGAAAAGAGTTTTGGTGCCATATTGTCTCTTTTACTTTGTGGTTATGTGTTGGAAATGAATGTCATAATTGCGCGAAAAATTTTCCCTTCTTTTTTACAACTTCTGCGATCAATGTGAATGAATTATTGCGAATTTTGTCGTAAACGGGTACCCGGATCCTGAGGGGTTCACAGTTTGGTATCAGAGCAGTGGTACCCCGATACACACATTCGCAGTATTACAATTCCGATCGCATTAAGTTCACGAATAGCGACAGTCTTCCGACTTGTCGTGAGTTTGAGAAGGGAAATATGACATTCTTATTCAATAACCACAAATGTCACCAATTTCATTAATTTTCATCTTATATCCCAAGAAGAGAAAAGCATTTATGATAAATATCTGTCTAAGGCATCCTTATGACTAATTATGGTCCTCATGCAGAGCCATGGCATCTCGATCAGGTCAGGATACTTCAGATCAGCTGGAACGCATACTGAGCGCACTTACTGATCTTCAGCAGCAGCAGGCTGCTATGAGAGGCCAGCAGGAGCAGATATTGGCCCAGCAGACTGAGATTGCTGACAGGCAGACGGACATAGAGATGAGATTTGAGGACCTGTCAGATTTCACGTACCATCCATCCCAGGATGGGATACGGCAGGACCAGCACCAGTCTGTTGAGGTGGAGCAGCCTCATCCTAACGATCCGCTAGAGGACATTCCAGAGCATGGAGCTGAGGAGGATGCAGACTTGGACAGGGAGCAGGACCCTGTTGACTTTGCTGGCGAGGATGCACACGAGTATTCAGCCATTCACAGGCACCAGTCGGTCTTCACTTCTTATCAGCGGGCCAACATACCCCTGTTCGAGGGCATAGGTTCACCAGATGATGCTGAGCAGTGGCTGAAGAGAGTGATGAAGGTGCTCAGGGCAATTCATGCGCCACGAGACACGTGGCTATCTTTCATAGAGTATTCACTGACAGACTTCGCCGAGCGATGGTGGGAGGCCGTAGTGTCCGAGTTAGGCCGAGAGCCTACTTGGAACGATTTCGAGACTAGGTTCAGAGCCCACTTCTTTTCTGCGAAGTGGAAGGAGTCCCAGCGCCGACTGTTTGCAGAGCTTCGTCAGGGACAGATGACAGCCAGGGATTACTTTATCAGATACACAGAGCTGTCACGACATACACGAGCGGCTGGCGCATTTCCAGAGGAGAATCTGGAAAAGTTCATTGGCGGCATGCGAGAGGAGGTGCAGGAGAAGCTGGCAGGACTACACATCACTTCTATCTCCGAGGCTATCGATGCTGCGGAGAAGTTCGAGGACATCAGGGGGAGACGTTTCGGGAGCTCGTCTGGAGCTGCGCCTAAACCACGACGATCTTTTGGACCGATACGTCGACCGTTTCAGCAGCAGAGGTCAGACAGACGATTCCGACCCACAGGTTCGTCCTTCACAGGCAGTGTTCGCTCTTCTCCATCGACTACTCTAGGAGGAGCACTCGACAGACGTGGCACAGAGTCCGCTCGACCATCTGGGTCGCAGCGAGTAGACCGACCACCAGCCGGACCAGCTCGGAGCACAGGCACAGCTACTCCACCTACCAGGCCAGTCAGATGCTATCGATGTCACGAGTGGGGACATTACCGAGCACAGTGCCCACAGGCTTCTGGCGAGCCTCAGCCACAGCCTTCACAGTCACAGCCTCAGACACAGCGTTCAGGGAGTTTCCGTGGCAGGAACTCCAACTTCAGGCGACCGCAGCAGTAGAGACAGACGCAGAGTGTGGCAGGTTCTAGTGCTGCATCAGCCAGGCAGGGACAGTTACATGCCGTTACTGAGGAGCGGGCACGTTCAGCGGCTACAGTGGTGAAAGGTATGGTCTCAGTCTTGGGCCGACCTTTCCATGTTTTATTCGATTCCGGCGCGACACACTCTTTCCTTGCTTCGAGGTTGCTTGTTTCTTTAGATAGAGTTGCTGAGACGCTATCGTCTCCATATCATATCCGTGGGCCAGATGGCCAGTTATTCATTATTTCACTGATAGTCAGGCACTTGCCCGTACTGATTGGCGGTCATGAGATGATCGCAGATTGTCTACTTCTGCAGCTTGATGAGTTTGACATGATTTTGGGCATGGATTGGCTATCTGCCCATCATGCACTTGTTGATTGCTTTAGGAAGACGGTTGTCTTCAGGATTCCCGATCTACTCAAGTTAACTTTTGAGGGTACTTTGCATGACTCCACCATGGAGTATATTTCAGTGTTGCGGGCCCAGCGACTTGTTGATCAGGGTTGTGATTCATACCTTGCATTTGTTCGGGAAGTATCTGATCAGGAGCCGATGATACAAGACATCCGAGTAGTATCAGAATATCCAGATGTCTTTCCTGATGAGCTACCAGGGCTACCTCCTGAGAGAGAAATCGAGTTCGAGATCACATTGTTGTCAGATACACAGCCGATCTCTATGGCACCATATCGCATGGCACCAGCCGAGTTGAGGGAGCTGAAGGTGCAGTTGCAGGAATTACTTGATTTGGGATTCGTGAGGCCGAGCACTTCACCTTGGGGTGCTCCGGTTCTATTTGTCAAGAAGAAGGATGGATGCATGAGACTATGCATCGATTACAGGCAGCTGAACAAGAGAACGGTGAAGAACCGTTATCCCTTGCCACGTATCGATGATTTGTTTGACCAACTCCAGGGATCTTCGGTTTTCTCGAAGATCGATCTTCGCTCAGGCTACCATCAGCTGAGGATTCGCGAGTCAGATATTCCGAAGACAATCTTCAGGACTCGCTATGGACACTACGAGTTTGTGGTGATGTCGTTTGGACTCACCAATGCACCTGCGGCTTTCATGGATATGATGAATCGTATCTTCCGTCCATACTTGGACAAGTTTGTAGTGGTGTTCATCGATGATGTTCTCATCTATTCGCGGAATGAATGGGATCATGTGAATGATCTACGGATTGTCTTAGATACACTGCGGGAGCACAAACTATATGCCAAGTTGAGCAAGTGTGAGTTCTGGTTATCCCAGGTCTCATTTCTCGGGCATATCATTTCTGGAGCACGCATTGCAGTTGATCCTGCGAAGATAGATGCAGTTATGTCTTGGGAGCAGCCCAAGACTGTCACGCAGATTCAGAGCTTCCTCGGATTAGCGGGCTATTACAGACGCTTTGTCAGCGGATTTTCACGCATTGTTCGCCCTCTGACACGACTGACGCAGAAGGGAGTCCCATTTATTTGGGACGGTTCATGTGAGCAGGCCTTCCAGACATTGAAGGAGAGATTGACTACAGCGCCTATTCTCGCTCTTCCTTCAGGTACTCAGGACTATGCAGTCTACACGGATGCATCTGGAGAAGGTCTGGGAGCAGTGTTGATGCAGAGAGGACAGGTGATTGCTTACGCATCACGGCAGTTGAGACTGCATGAGCGGAATTACTCCATCCACGACTTGGAGTTGGTAACAGTTGTCCTCGTTTTTAAGATCTAGCACCACTATCCATATGAGGTGAATTTTGATATCTTCATAGATCGCAAAAGTTTGAAGTACATCTATAATCAGAAAGAGCTAAATATGAGACAACATCAGTTGTTTGAACTACTGAAGGATTTTGAATACATGATCTCTTACCATTCTGGTAAAGGAAACGTGGTGGCAGATGCGCTTAGCAGGAAAGCTCACACACATACGACAAACTAGCTATATACATGAGATATACTCGTAACCTTGACTAATTGACATCCTCATAAGAGTGCGTCCTCATCTACTGTCATACCTCCGCGATTCAACAGTCTTTGGGATTGCATAGTAGAAGGATATAGGACATATCCTTGAATTTTAGACAGATGCATGCGTGTCATCAAGGACAAACGTGATGATTTTGTGAGGACTAAGTCTATTTTGTGGAAGGTTGGCTGGGTAATTGCGCCCAACAATGAGTAGTTGCGCAGAGATATTCTTGATAAGGCACACAATTCACGATTGTCTATTCTTCTTGGTAGCACAAAGATGTACCAGGATCTAGGTCTACATTCTGGCAGGACGGAATGAAGCGAGATGCAACATGTCGTGTTAGCAAGTGCGTGATCTATCAGATGGTCAAGGCAGAACATAAGAGACCACCATGGTTGTTACAGTCTCTCCCCTTTTTCGAATAAAAGTGGAAGAACACTTCTATGGATTTTGTCACGGGACTAGTAAAGACAATAGGTGGTCACGATGCTATTGGGATGTTGTTGACAGATTGGCCAAGTCAGTCCATTTCATACATATCAACATGACCTACACTCCATCTAGACTGGCTAGATTACATGTGCAAAAAAAAAATATTATCAAATTTTATGATATACCACATGAGTTAGTGTCTGATGGAGACTCGAGGTTTATATCTCACTACTAGTATCGGCTTATGTCAACACCACAGACAGAGCTGAAGATGAGTTCTGCATACGATACTATGTGTTATTCAGATACTTGAGAATTTGCTATGTGCATGTACTCTAGAGTAGAAATGATCTTGGAAGGACCACCTGTCATTGGTAGAACTCCCGCACAACGACAGTCATTATTCCAGTATCGGCATGGCACCATTCGAAGCCCTATACGGGCGGAGATGCCTCACACCTCTCAGTTGGCGTGAGGTAGGTGATCATGCTCTTTACTCCGTGGATCTCTTGGAGGAGACCGCGAGAGCTGTTGATCTTGTGAGACGGAGGCTTCTGACGGCACAGAGTCGCCAGAAGAGTTATGCAGACCGTCGGAGAAGAGACTAAGAGTTCCAGGTAGTCTAATTAATTCTTCTTCATCTATGACATATATATATGTCCAAATTAATCTCATATTAATGACACTCCTATCGATTATAGGTTGGAGATTGAGTATTTTTGCGAGTATCTCCCATGAAGGGAGTGCAGAGATTCGGTGTTCGTGGCAAGTTGGCGCCGCGATATGTTGGACCTTTTGAGATTCTGGCTAGAGTGGGGAAAGTGGCATACCGAGTAGCCCTTCCTCCACACCTTTCGGCTATTCATGATCTTTTCCACATATCCAATCTGAGGAAGTATGTCCACGACCCTCGGCACATTATCAGTTACGAGAATCTCGATGTAGAGCCGGATCTAACTTATGAGGAGAAGCCAGTTCAGATACTTGACCGTGCTGTGAAGAAGCTTCGCAGCAAAGAGATTTCATTGGTCAAGGTTTTGTGGCACCGACACGGCGTCAAAGAAGTAACGTGGGAGAATGAAGCAGACATGCGGGCACGATACTCGCAGCTTTTCTGATGTAAGCATCAAAACAAGCTTTTATAATTAGATACATGATAAATGTATGGCTTGTTTTCTCTTTGAGGTTTTTATGGGTTCAAAACCCTTTGAGGTTTTTATGACCATATTAAATCCAAACAAGATACCTATTAACCTTGACTCGAGTCTCGAGGACGAGACTCTCTTTGAGGTTTTTATAATTGTAACATCCGGGAATTCGCGTAAACCCGAACTCGTCCGATTTTGGGTCTAATGAACCCAAAAACATTGTCGGTCAATACTAAACAACCTAAAACGACCAATTTATCATGAATCAAAAGTCGTTCGGATGAAATCGACCAAAAATCAGTCCCTTCGTATTGCGTGCCGTGAAAAGTCGCGACACAAATTCGGAAACCGTAAAACGAACCGAGACCATCATTAGATCCGATTCGACGACACGAGACCAACGGAATCGACCGTTCGTCAATCGGAGGTCATATGATATTTTAAATTACAAAATTTAATCCTAAACAAAAAAAAAACCGTATCCGAAAATTTCGGGTATCCAAAACCCGGTCGAAAGTATAACAATATTATACTCATATTGATCGTCGTTTAGAGACGATCAAGTCAAGATTTTTCGCGTCAAAATCTGACACCCGGGGTGCGCGTACAGTAGAATTTTAAGTATTTCAAATAAAGAGTTTAAAAAAAATAAAATATATTCAAATTCAGTAGCAGACAACTTGCTACTACTATTCACAGGAGAGAAAAAAATATAGCCGTGGATTTTTTTTTCTCCCTCCATTTCTTAGCCACTTGCTTTAATTATAGTATCCACTTGGCATCTTTGAGAGCCCATTTGGAAATCAATAAAGCCCCACTTGCTCCCTATAAATTCTTCCAAGTCCCAGCCGTAACCCCATTTCCATCTCCTATCATTTTCTTCTATCCCAATACTCCTACCAAATTCTATATCTCTCAATTAGAGCAGCAGCCCAGCAGCTCCAGACTTGTTGTCTTCAAGCCAATTGCTTCAAGGACAACCATTCTGCATGAATTTGAACGTGCTGGAGTTCCAGGACAGCCAGCCTTTCTCCATTCTTGGAATCAAAAGAGGTACCATTCCCTCTCCCTCCTCCTTGCTGCCATGCATGTGCATCATCCTTTAAAATATGCACCATCCCCAACCTTCTATAGCTGCCATGCATGAGTTCTGCACCATAAATCTTTGTTGTTAAGAATCTGGGATCTGATTCATGGAATTGTTTCACGATATATCTCCCTGTGAAATCCTCATCCTTCATTAGGAAATGACTCTGTTTCCTTATTCTTGATGTAAGAACTTATTATTTTTATTCAATTATTGAGAATAGCATAATGAATGAAAGTGATCTGTGTTGGCTAATAATCGTAATCAGAGGGCAGTATATGAATTGTTTAATAGTTTTTGAACCTGGTTATTCTGATTGAATCCTTTGACCAAAATATCTTAGAATATTTTAAGGCTAACTGAAAGTTATGACTAAAATAAATGGCTCATCAATATGTTTAAATATTGTTATTAGTCTGATCAGGTATTATAAATTAAGAAATTAAACAGAAATCTCTTTTCTGATTTCATATTAATGCCAGGTTTCTATTTCAAGGGTAATAAAAAAAATGAAATTTGAAAGATATGGCTATTACAACATTGGGGGTATGATACCTAGCATTCACAGGAGTCAATACCATCTCAGTAAATATATCTGATTTATATTGATCAAGATCTCAGAATATTGATGATCAGTGTTTCTCTATTTATGGTAACTTTATGTCTGTTCGGAATAAAGCTATAATGGGTTTGGTGGACTGCATAAGAACAGTTGGTTCATGGATGATCTTGGGAGCAAATTGAGAAGAGTTGAGTACCAGCATACTCATGATTTTAACTCTTTGATTGGATGACAACTAAGAGAAGTTCTTTTTAGTCTATATATCCAAATTTAAGTTGCAAACCCGATCCTTGAAATTGTATCAGATCTTGGGTATGAAACCATTTAACAATTACTCCCATAAATATTGTACACTGTAGGGAAAAGGTTCAATGATAAGTGGTTGAACTGTATCCTTTGATATACAAGTTGATGTAATAGATAAAAGTTTTATTTTTATTTCTTGTATTGTCTTTCGATAAAAGAAATCTGGACACTATCTGTTGGTTTGAGTTCATTTTGAGTTAAGCAGAGCTGTTGGATTCAAAACTAATATATGCATTTTAGTTTGTGACCTTGTAGATGGCTTGGTGATTCATATTAGACTGAAATAAAACTATTTGGGAGTTATACATAAATTGATGGTAGTGGCCACATCTAATTAATACTCCTTGTATAATCTAGGAAATAAATCACTGACAGTTTCCCCTTCTGAAAATTTTTAAATTTTAATAAGACAGTGAAGTAATCTCAAATTGTAAGTTGTAAGCATTACCATTTGTCAATAAAGTTATATGAATTAACTAACGTATAATATATGAAAATAGAATATATGACAATGAAATTAAGACCCATGTCATTAATATGTAAATATGATATATGAAAAGTTATGAGGTGCTGGGAAACCAGGGAACTTCACATATATGATATATATATATAAAGGTTGCAAAATACTGACACTGTTACATCTTACCTTTGGTCTATGACCGTCCAATCCATAATATGAATCAAGTAGTAGTTATGAATGTTCCAAAATTGAGAATGAATTGTCTCAATGAGAGAAATTTGATGATCTTCCTGGACCATAGCTAGTAAACATCTCGGATGCTATACTCTCAGCCTGTAACTTATAACCTGATGAACTTCATAGAACCATCTGCTACAAAAAATAATAGAAGAGATATACCTACATAAGAGTTTGAGAAAAGAAGATGAAATCAGATACATCCACTTCATGGCAAATCTGTGATATAAATTATTAATGCCGATCATGATGACTTCTACACATGATCGTGCGAGAGCGCGGTGACTCTCACCTGGACGGGAGATAGGTAGCCCAGTTAGGGCAGCGGCCGCTTAATGCGCGGGTCTAGGATCCCAGTCTTTTACACGGTTTTTACGCGAGCTCGCAGTGTTTTTACGCCTCGTTGGGATCCAAACTTTAGACCATTCCGCTGACCCTGTTTTAGGATACCCAGGCGGGGGATCCTTGTTTTTTTTCAGTTTTTCGTACGAGCTCGTCCGCCCGTACTAGTCGGGCAGTTTTCTAGAGCGACTTTTCTAGGGAGTCTCTCTCACCCGTCTCAGTGGCGTAGTTGGAGTAGACCTATCCCTCTATTGGACCGCGCTTCCAATTAGAGGGCGAGACGGAAGAGCCATTTGTAGGCTTCTTCACCGCTTGAGTTTACTTCGCCAAACAGACTTGGCGATTCTATATCTAGATCATCCATATCTACATCTACAACATCTGGAGCTATATCTGAAACATTGAAGTTAAGAATTGGAGAAATTATGATCAAAAGATCATTCTCTCTACCCAAGAATTTAAATAAATTAATAGATCTCTACAATATCAACTTTTCCATTTTTCACTCACCAACATGATCTCTGAAGAAAATAATATATGCATTCACACTCATACACTCATGATTAAGCAACTGCTATATAAATATGTTACATATGAGAAATGTTGGGTTCTGGGAAAAATCATTAGAAATGCATTACAAACAACTTGAATCCTCTTTTTACTTATGCAAGTAGATGAAAAAAAAATGTGCTTGTTCTACCTTTCTACTTGCTCTCTTTTGTACATTAAATTACTTGTTATTTATTTTAAACTGCGGGTTTGTATTCACGTTAGTGATTCCTTTTCTTCCTTGCACATATGGCAGGCAAAGGACCTGCTGTTTAGTAGCTACATGCTCCCAGGAGATAGAGTTTATACCCGACGGTATGAATTACTTTGCCTCAGTTTTTGTTCAGATAATGATGTAAATGTTATCTCTTTTATATCACATTTTGGGATATATGTTGTAAATGGAAGATCATTGTACAAGTTGAAAACTGATATGAATATTAATGAAAAGAATTTTGGTGCCATATTGTCTCTTTTACTTTGTGGTTATGTGTTGGAAATGAATGTCATAATTGCGCGAAAAATTTTCCCTGCTTTTCTATAACTTCTGCGATCAATGTGAATGAATTATTGCGAATTTTGTCGTAAACGGGTACCCGGATCCTGAGGGGTTCACAGTACTTCCATAAACTTTTCATTGGGGAAGGAAATAGAGAGATCACTTTGGGTGATCTAGCTAGTAGTGAAAGTTACTTGAATCGTGCAAGCTATAGACGAATACAAAGAAAGGAAGTAGAGGAGGCTTTGAAGGTTATGAGCCCCGGAAAGGTAGGACCGGATGACATCCATGTAGAAGTATGGAGAGTTTTAGGTGAGCGTAGTTTAACTTGGCTTACGAATCTATGTAATGTTATTTGGCGAAACAAGAAAATGACTGAAGATTGGAGGAGGAGTATCGTGGTGCCTCTTTATAAGAATAAAGGAGACATTCAAAATTGTTCAAATTACAGAGGTATCAAGCGGATGAGTCACACTATGAAAATTTGGGAACGTGTGATCGAAAGAAGACTGAGGAAAGTTTCTAATGTAAAAGACAATCAATTCGAATTCATGCCAGGTCGCTCAACTATTTAAGCCATCCATTTGCTGAGAACAATGGAGATTTATAGAGTTAAAAGGAAGAACCTCCATATGATCTTTATTAATTTGGAAAAGGCTTATGATTCTGTCCCACGGGAGATATTGTGGAGAGTTTTGGAGAAGAGACAAGTACATGTCCTATACATTAACCTCATAAAGGACATGTATGATAGGGCTTTATCTTGTGTAAGGACACCTCTGGGAAGACTGACTATTTTGACATCAACATTGGTTTATATCAAGGTTCAACTTTGAGTCCATTTCTTTTTACTTTGATTATGGACGAGTTGACAAGTCACATTCAGGATGAGTTACCTTGGTCTATGTTATTTGTTGATGATATTGTGTTTGATTGACGAGAGTAGAGATGGAGTAAATGAGAAGCTTGAGGTCTGAAGACATGCATTGGAGACTAAAGGATTTCATATAAGTAGGGCTAAGACGGAATATATGGAGTGCACCTTTGATGGAAGCAATGGTGAAGGAATTGAAGTGAAGATTGGCGATAGTAACATTCAGAAGAGAGATTCTTTTAGATATCTGGGATCTATTTTGCAACACGATGGAGAAATTGATGGAGATGTTACTAATAGAATAAATGCAGGCTGGCTAAAGTGGAGAGAAGCCTCTGTTGTTCTCTGTGATAAGAAAATTCCTTTAAAAATTAAAGGAAAGTTTTACAAAGCAGTCGTGAGACCTGTTATGCTCTATGGATCTGAATGTGGTCTGTGAACCATAGATATGTGCAGAGAATGGCTGTAGCAGAAATGAAAATGCTAAGGTGGATGTGTGGACACACACGTAAAGATCGGATTCGGAACGATGCGATTAAAAAGAAAGTTGGTGTAGCTCTGATCGAGGATAAGATGCGAGAAAATCGCTTAAGATGGTTTGGTCATTTGCAAAGAAGATCAACGGATGCACCAGTTAGGAGATGCGAGTGTTGGGATGTTGAGCCGGCTAAGAGAGGGCGAGGACGACCCAAGAAGTATTGGAAAGAGACTATACGAAGGGATCTTAGTTTTTTGGATATAAGCCCGAGATTGACCCAAGATAGATCTGAATGGAGGCGAAGAATCCATGTAGTCGACCCTACTTATTGTGGGAAAAGGCTTTGTTGTTGTTGTATTGTTTTCTCATCTTACTTTATTTTTGTCTATCTTATGTAATTTACCCATAGGTATCTCCTCTATATAAGAGAGCCCTAGGGTTCATGGAAAAACAACACTTATTCTTTTTCCCAACATGGTATCAGAGTGGCGGTCCCAAGCCTGAGCTCTCGTACCGAGAAAACCCTAATCCTAAACGCCACCCGCCGGCCCTTCTCCTCTCTCGCATGCTACCGCCGCCGGCCTTATCTCTCTCTCGAGTGCTACTGCCCGCCATCGTCGTCCCTCTCTTCCTTCGTGTGACACCACCACCGTCCCTTTTCTCTCCGCAGCGCCGTTGCCGCACTTCCTCTCTCTCTCATGTTACGCCATCGCGCCTCCCAGACCTTCTTCTCTAGCACGTGGCACCGCCGAGAGAGGGGATCCTTCGTTTGCGCACGTGTGTGTGCGCGTTGCAGTGCGATTCTCCACGGTCCTCTTCTTCGCTCCGTCGAGGTTCGCTCGTGTTAATGGATTTGATTGCATTCTAAGTCTACACATACAATCAAATCCTCCTGTGTCAGTGTAGATGTATTTCTATTGGTCTACAAAACCCTAATTTTCTTCATCTGGCAATATGTCAGAGAACAAAGTCGATATCTCTGCCATATGTGCTTTCAGAGGTCCAGCGTCAATTGTTAAGATGGACGGGACGAATTACGAGTTATGGGTCATGCAGTTCATGAGCCTCATGAAGTCTACGGATAAGAAACATATTCTTACCGAGGAAGAGACGGTTGAGAAAATTGGGCCAATGCCTCGTGGGAGGCAGATGATGCTTATGCACAGGTTCGGTTATCCGATGTATTGACGTCAGAGATCGCCAATGATGTGTTACATCAACCCCATAGTTAAGGCGATGTGGGATATCCTCGTAGCCATCTATTCACAGACGAGGAATGAGACAAAGATTCTGCAGCTACAACACGACATATTTGCTGTCAAGCGAAATGGAAGGCCACTTCATTCCCTATACACGTCCCTGCGTGGAATGTTCGAGAAGCTCCACAATTTTATCCTCTTACGGCTACTCCTGAGCAGTAGAAGACCTACAGGAATGCCACTATGGTTGATGTATTTCTCGCATCACTTGATCCAGAGTATGAGGCAGCCCGTTCACAAATACTTGCAGATGCTACTATTCCTCCTCCGCGGACTTAGCTGAATCAATGTCTCATTGCCTGCTTCTTCTCAGACTTCTTCTGTGATGGCAGTCTCTTGTGGTAGGGGGCTCTTCTCAGTTTTGTGGACGTAGACCTCATGGTAGAGGAGGTCGTATTTGTCAGCCCTACATTTATTGTCATCATCATGGGCACACAAAGGATACAAGCTTCTCCAAGCATGATTTTCCTGCATCAGCTCTTGTAGCAATGCAGGTGGAGTTTCCTACAACTCCATCTTCGGATTAGAGGTTTAATGACATGGTAGCTCGATTAAGGGACATTATGCCTCCTGCTGGTCCCATTGCTTCCTCGCCTGCTCCAGGAGGTCACTCAGATGTTGTTGATTATGCCTCTACTAGTACCTCTGCCACTGCTAGTACCTCATGTAGCATTTATACTTATACTATTTATCATGGATCTGATATTACAGAATGGATTATGGACTCTGGGGCGACACATTACTTGTGTAGATACAAAGATCAGCTTGCAACTTACAGACAGGTTCCGCCAGGGAGAACTGCTGTCATAGCCGATGGAATTCATTCCTCGATCACTGGATAGGGGGAGATCAGTTTGACGCCTTTGATGCATCTGCAGAATGTGTTGCATGTACCTGACTTTTCTATGAATTTATTATATATTAGTCAAATTACGAAGGATTTGCATTGTCGGGCTATTTTTGACATATTATCTCTTATACTTCAGGACATTCTTACGGTCATGGTGATTGGTTGTGGCCATGAGCAGGGCAGCCTCTATCAACGATCTGAACTCGTTCGTTTGGTTGCAGGATTGGGCAGGATTGGGTTGGGTTGGGTACTATTCACAGGGGTACCCCCTCCTCACAGTTTACTATTCACCCAGCCCACCCAACCCAACCCTGCCCAACCCTGCAACCAAACGAACCCCATATGTTGGTATATCCTCCCATTCTACAGAACCAGTCTCACATTCATGTGGCACCTACGCTTTAGTCACCTTCCCCTTCAGAAGATGCGTCAAGTTCTCCCTCAGATCACGCATCGCTCATCCTTCCAATGCAAGGCATGTCAGTTGGGAAGGCGCTATCAATATGCTTTTCCTAGTCATCAGAGTCAGAGCAGTAGTTTTGAATTCTTTCATGTTGACATTTGGAGTCCTAGTCGTGTTCCTGATCATCAAGGACAGAGGTTTTACCTAGTTGTTGTTGATGATTTTTTCTCGTCTGCTATGGGTATTTTTATTGAAGAATAAATCTGAAGCTGGGAATGTGATTACAACTTTTACCAATGAAGTGCAGAATATTTTTCTTCTTCTGTCAAATTTGTGAGAACTGATAATGCATTGGAATTTTGTAGCTGTGCACTCACAATTCTTTTCATCTTGTGGTATTGTTCATCAGACATCATGTGCCTACACTTCGCAACAGAATGGTGTTACAGAAAGAAAGCATCGCCATTTACTTAATGTTACTCGAACTCTTCTGATCAAGAGTTGTGCCATGCATTCGTTCTGGGGGGATGCGAATCTTACGGCTTGTTATCTTGTGAATCGTATGCCCTCGTCTATACTGGGTGAGAAAATTCCTTTTTCCCAGGCTTTTCCAGAGAAGGAATTATTCTCACTCATGTTTTTTGTTCTGTTGCCTTTGTCCATCAGTTGTCTCCAGGTCATGACAAGCTTTCTCCTAGAGCTGTCAAATGTGTTTTGTTGGGTACTCCAAGACGCATAAGGGATATGGATGTTATGATCCATTGCACAAGAAATATTATGTTCGCGTTGATGTCACATTTTTGAGTCGGTGATGTATTTTTTCTCCTACAGGTGATAGGTTGACTTGATCAAATTCAGATGATGAGGTCTACATGCCACCTCCTCCTATGAGCCCATCACCACCTTCACCACCTCCATCTCCATCACGACCTCCTTATGTATCGTCACCTCCCATAGTCCATGTTTCTCCCTTGCCACGATACTATACTCGTAGGCATGCTCCTGCTCATGGTCGTCGCTTGTCATTCAGCGCGCCTCAGGTTTGTTCTGAATACAATGTTTCTAACGATGGGTCAGGATATGTGTCTGAGCCAGAACCCTTACAGGATGATGGCGTACAGATTGAAGAGATTCCCAACGACCTGGATATACTATTGCACTTCAAAAGCAGAAGCGTATATGTGCCTCCTATCCTCTTGCTTCCAAGGTTTCCTTTGATCGCTTGTTAGGGTACTTCAGGAGATTCGTTGTTGCTCTATCTGCCGTGGAAATCACACGGAATTACCAGGAGGCCTTAAGAGACAGTCAGAGTCGTATGACCATGGAAGAAGAGATGATTGTACTACAGTCATGTGGCACCTGGAGTTTGGTCCCTGCTCCCAATGGGACATCTATTGTCAGTTGCAAATAGGTGTTTACAGTAAAACACCATGCAGATGGGAGTCTTGATCGTTGCAAGGTCAGATTGGTTGTACGAGGATTTACTCAGACTTATGGGGCAGATTATCTGGACACATTTTCTCTTGTTGATCATCACTCCACTCTACGAGTTCTTCTTTCAATTGCAATGGTACGTGATTGGCCTTTATTTCAGCTTGATGTTAAAAATACATTCTTGTATGGTGATCTCTAAGAAGAAGTCTACATGCAGCAGCCTCCAGGGTTTGTTGTTGAGCGGAGTTTCAGCATGTTTGTAGACTTCACAAGGCAATATATGACCTGAAGAAGAGTCCAAGGGCATGGTTTCAGAAGCTCTCGAATCTAATTGAGAAGCAGGGATTCAAGAGATCAAATGTAGATCATTCATTGTTTGTACAGAGAATCCTAGAGGTATAGTTGTTATCATGGTCTATGTTGACGACATACTTGTTACAGGAGATGATGCGCAGGATATAAAGAGGGCAAAGGAATTCCTGGCTCGACATATTGTTACCAAGGATATTAGCACCCTATGGTATTTCTTAGGGTTAGAGTTTGCCGAGAATCAGCATGGTCTCGTGATGACTCAAAGGAAGTATGCTACAGACATGTTAGTTGAGACATGCATGATTGGGAATCGACCTACTACTACTCCTATGGACCCATCATGAGGTTATACGATAATGATACATATGAGGCAGGCAGAAGAAGATACAGAGAATTGGTGAGAAAGCTTCTCTATGTCACTATCACCAGACCTAATATCTCCTTTGTTGTTAGTCGGATTAGTCAGTTCATGGAGCAGCCCCGACAGGTACATACGAATGCCTTATATATGAAGTTGAGGTACCTAAAATCATTTCCAGGTGCATGATTACTGTTTAAGAAAGGAGCAATTCTTGTTATTATAGCATGTGCAGATGTAGACTATGCAGGATGTCCTAAGGATAGGAAGTTTACCTCAAACTTCGTTGTATTTGTCGGCAGCTCTCTAGTTTCCTCGAAGAGCGAGAAATAAACTGGGATTGCCAAGTCAAGTGCTGAATCAGAATATAGAGCTATGGCACACGCGAACACAGAGATGATGTGAGTCCGAGCGGTACTAGCAGACTTATATATAGTTGTACATCTTCCTATGCAATTACAATGGGATAATCGAGTTGCCTTATTTATTGCAAGCAATCTTACCTTTCATAAGAGAACTAAACACATTGAAGTAGATTGCCACTATACACGGGACAAGATCCAGAAAGGCTTTATCTCTACTTCCCTTGTCAGTTCAGGAGATCAAACTACGGATATTTTCACCAAGGCCTTGCTCAGAAGACTGTTTCAGAAGTGTTCATCCAAGCTGAGCGTGATTGACGTCTATGCTCCATCTTGAGGGGGTGTAAAGATATATTTATGTTTCTGTATTGTTTTCTCAGTTTACTTTATTTCTGTCTATCTTATGTAATTTACCCATAGGTCTCTCCTTTATATAAGAGAGCCCTAGGGTTCATGGAAAAACAACTCTTATTCATTTTTCCAACAGTTTTCCATTTGTCTTCCGTGGATATACCACGGACTTATCAAGAGGCTATGAAGATTGACTGCTGGAGATTGGCTATGGAAGAAGAAATGCATGCTTTATAGTCCCATGGTACATGGAGCCTGATTACCGCTCCATCTGGCGCCTCTATTGTTAGCTGCAAATGGGTGTTCACAGTTAAATACCATGCAGATGGCAGTCTTGATCGGTACAAGGCACGACTTGTTGCGAGAGGTTTCACACAAACCTATGGTGTGGACTATTTGGATACATTCTCTCCAGTGGTTCGGCACTCTACTCTTCGCATTCTTCTATCGGTTGTTGTGGTACGTGACTGATCCATATCTCAACTTGATGTCAAGAACGCATTCTTGTATGGAGATCTGCAGGAGGAAGTCTACATGTAGCAGCCACAGGGATTCACTGCTGAGGGGGAGAATCATATGGTGTATAGACTTCACAAGGCGATATATGGCCTTAAACATATTCCAAGGGCGTGGTTCCAGAAGCTTTCCCACCTAATTGAACGACATGGATTCAAAATATCAAATGCGGATCACTCGTTGTTCATTCAGAAGACTTCTAGAGGTATGGTTGTCATCATGATATATGTTGATGATATTCTGGATACAGGTGATGACGTTCAGGTAGTAGAGATGGCAAAAGCATTCTTGGGCCGTCAGTTTGTCACGAAGAATCTTGGTACCCTAAGATATTTTCTGGGGTTGGAATTTGCCAGGAATGCACAGGGTCTGGTGATGACCCAAAGGAAATATATTACAGATTTTCTGGTTAAACAGGCATGGTTGGATGTAGACCATCGAGCACTCCCATGGATCCAAGTATGAAACTGTATGACAATGATACTGAAGAAGTGGACAAGAGAAGATAAAGAGAGATGGTGGGTAAGCTTCTTTATATCACTATAACTCGACCCGATATTGCTTTTGCAGTAAGTCGGGTGAGTCAATTTATGGAGCAGCCAAGACAAGTTCATATGGATGCCATATACATGATACTGAGGTATCTAAAGTCTTCTCCAGGCTCAGGGTTGTTGTTTCGAAAGAACACATATTTATCTATTTTAGCTTATGCAGATGCAGATTATGCAGGGTGTCCTAAGGATCGTAAGTCTACTTCAGGCTTTGTCGTTTTTGTGGGGAGCTCTCTGGTTTCTTGGAAAAACAAGAAACAAATTGTTGTGGCGAGGTCTAGCGTTGAATCTGAATATAGGGCCATGGTGCAAGAGAGCACGGAGATGATGTGGGTTCAAGCCGTATTAGAAGACTTACATATAGATGTACCTTTACCCATGCAGCTTCTGTGACAATCAAGCAGCTTTGTTTATTGTCAACAATCCAGCATTTCACGAAAGAACAAAGCATATCGAAGTAGACTGCCATTACACTAGAGATATGATCCAAAAAGGCTTGATTTCTACTTCACACGTTAGTTCAGAGGATCAGACTGCCGACATATTTACCAAGCCATTGCTCAGAGGACCCTTTCAGAGATGTTCTTCTAAGCTGAGCATGATTGACATCTATGCTCCATGTTGAGGGGTGTGTAGAGATTTATGTTATGTTATGTTATCCTGTACCGTTTCATATTTTCTATTTTTCTCCAATACTCTTATGTGATTTAACCATGGGTTCTCTCTATATAAGGGAGCTTAAGGTTCTATAGAATAACAGTTCTCTTATTTTCCACCAACATGTATCTTTCTAAGTCTATCTTACCAGTGACCCCAATCCAACTTGATGAATCAGAGGCAAGAGAATTATGACAACGAACCGTGTCGAAGACCGTGGACCGGATGCCGTGCTCCTCGAGGGCAGTCGCGCACATGAGGCCCGAGACCCCTCCGCCGATGATGCCGACGGAAGGGTCGACAGAGATGGGGGAAGTGAACTCCACCTGCTCCTGCGAGAAGGATTTCTTGAGGATGGACCTCCTCGAGGTCCCATAGCCACTCCTCTTCCTCCTCGTCGGGGCCTTCTTTGGGGAACCCTCCTTCGGGCCGCCGCCAGCCGTCGATGAGGAGATGGACGGTGATTTGGGGTTCAGGGTTCTGCGAGGGAGTGGGATTGAGATGGGGAGGGCGAGAGGACGGTAGAGGGAAGAGGTGAGTGCGGCGACGGCGGCGGCGGCGGCGGCAGCAGCCATAAGGGGGTGGGTGAGTAAAGAAACGGCGGCGAGATATCTGTTTCCTTTGAACGGCGGTTCTTACGGCCCGGATAATGGCTCCCCGGTTGCATTCAAGGTGTGTGTGGTTTGTGTGTGGTGAATTAAGGACGAGGAATAATGAGAATAAAGGTTTATTTTTTACTCGGTTGAAAATATAGAAATAAAAAGAATAAGGTAGAATAAAAATAGGTAACGTAGGATAAAAATAAGAGTAAGAGTGAAATAAGATGAAATAATAGAATGTGGACGGGAATGGCCGCACTCTTGAGAACCACGCCAGGCGGGAAATTAACCCCTTATTTCAGTGTTTATTCTCCAAATGAACAGGGTCTTCAAATTATTCTTAGAATTAGGTCTGTTTTATATTCGTTAATTCATTTTTGGGAACACCTCTTGAGGCAGATAGCCCACCTTGTTTGACTGCCTACCTCGCATCCACTCTACTTGAACATGGGAACAAATGAAAGAAGCAAGCAAGGAAAGGAAGAGATACATGATTTCTTTGTAACCACTTTTCACAATGGTGTGTGCGAGTCTTGTGCAAAGCACTCATGAACAAAGAGAGCATTCAGAAGTAACCTTGTTTCCGGATGCGCTGAATTAGGTAAAGATATCCACCAACAAAGCAAGTTTGAAAGGGAGGATGTCTCGTCTTAACTATGTTTTGGGGGCTTGGCTACTAGACATATCTTAGGAGCAACTATTGATGAACCTATACTAGACGGAGCATTGACCTCCCTCTTGCTACGAGAGCATATTCGATTCGATTCTCTCTGCCCTCACACTTCTACAACCTAGTTCGGATCCTGGCATTTCTGGTGATCATGTCCTCTTCCAATTTGACGTCTTGGGGTGTTGGCTTGACTCGATCGACGCACACCCCCTTCCTGAAAAGGGGTATTCATGGTCGTCGTTGATTAAATGAAATGAGGTTTCCAAAATCGCTTTGTTTTCACTTTCAACCTTGCTATTGCCTTTTTATTTTGTCTCGGATCTTCTAATTGATTATACAAGTCTAATGAGCCCAATTCAAGCTAAAAATTCAAGTCCATAACATTGATGAGTCTAAGGTCAAATCAATGGTTTCTCAATTCATTGATTAGGCTCGGTTTACAAAATAGTGAAAATTTAGACAACTTGGCATGGTGGTTCTTGTAAAATCATGGGTTATAATTTTTTTATTAGAGTGAGATTCTTTAGTAGCACACCTTTTGTGGACAAAATATAATTGGTAAATACCACAATTATAAATGCAGGTGTTTGTTAGGAGTTGGATCTCAACATATAAATGTATAAATAATGTCCATGCATATATGCATCTGATACTTGAAATTTAAAAAATACAAGAACTGGTTCACGAGTTGAGTACACTGAAAAGGATTTTTTTCTTGTCTCTGATAATGACAATTGAACTCAATTTAAATCAAGTTGAGCTCGAGTTCATTTAATTGGGCATGATTTTTATCAAGTAGATATTTTCTTATTGAGTTTCATTTCAAGTTAGGGACGACTCAACATGTCTGAAAATTCTTCAAAAATATTGAAATAGCTTTGATGTGTATGTGTGTGTTTCGTTTTGAGATAGTTTGGAAGAGTTCTGATACACACCTCTTGATTGAAGGCGAACAATTCAAGAGAGTTATTATGCGAAGTAGGACATTAAATGTGATGCTCACTTTTGGGTTGAATGGAAAGCATGCTACCAACGTTATATCCAAAGATGTATAGACTCGACATTAATCACTTGCAACATATTGCAATTTACATTCAAAAAATAAAAGATGAGAAAATAACGATCATCATTACATTCACATCCAGCATTCATGTTTCTTAAAATAAACATTTACCCAACATAAATACAGGCCAAAGCTCACAATGAATTGCAGGATTTTCAATTGTGAAATGCAAACATTGACCCAAAGGTATAACGACAGTAGAAGCTAGAAGCTATACAGAGACTACTAGTATAAACCTATTAGTAATGTAGTTGTATCGTGTTGTTTAGTGTGCTCTTTGGTGCTTCAAGCAGAGGACGGGACCTCTGTTGTAATGCAGTAGGTGTAGTAACGCAACAATCCGTCCGATAAAGATCGGGTGACCCTCATATGGAACCGACCATCCCCGAATCCCCGACCCTCTACAAGGGTCGTCCGATCCTCATCGGGCGGATCTCTGCGTTACAGCACCTGCTATATTACAGCAGAGGATCCTCTTTGCTTCATGTAGAGTGCCTTCCCGTCCATGCAACTCACCTAAACATACGGGGTGACCAGCTCGAATTCATAAACTTATTTTCTCTTCCAAAATATAAGTCATCCAAGGATAGTTTGATAATGCATTTGAGTATATGGCGTAAAACACAACCACGCACGGACTGAACTAACCATTTGTCTCATTTGGTCATATATTGTATAAAGTAAAAGGAAAAACATGAGAAGTTTTTTCATTTATTACATGCCCACAACTTATAAATAGAGTTTCTCACTATTAAATGTCGTGTATTTTCTCAATAAAAAATGATATAAATGTAAAATGGTACAAAAGAGGGAGGTCCAACCTCCTCAATTGTAAGTGCTTCTAAACCTACAAGTGAACTCCTCAGTGTAAAGTATGAGCCAAGAGATGGCTTTGTCACCACCCGCTTCCATGAAATGGAACACAAAGGGCTCGTTTCTTTGCTAGGTTACCTCGGGGTAACCTGGATATCCCCTGCTCTATCCATGCATTCTTGGGTTGGAATTAGTTGTAAGGACCACATAATTTCTTTGTTATAATATTTTTTAATCACGTTTAAAAAAAATTATCACAAAAACCATATTATAATCATAAATTTTAATATAATACATAATCAATGTCACATCACATCACGTTTATCACTCCAACCCTCCTAACCATGCAAACAGCTACTATTCACAAGATGTTACTCCAACACAATTGATGAATCTCCATCATCGCCTTTTTTTCATTTTGTCCTTAAATCCCTAGCAAAATGCATGTGTATATCATTAGTTTATCAAAATAAACGCTATGTAATTTATACAAAATACTATGTGCAATACTATAATTGATTTTTGTCATCTATTTTATTTAATTATTTTTACACGTCAAGTAACAAAACCCTCTATATTAATAATGTCGATAAAAATACAAAGAAAAATACAAATTTTATTTTACAGAAAAATACCACAATGTGTTCGGGATATACAAATAAAAAGCTAAAACAAAACTTCACATACTTGTATCCTCTCCATGATCAAAATGGAACAAAATCACCTTTAAGTGTATGTAGTTTTCAATAAGTGGTTTAATGAAGGTGGGAGATACCTAGCGGAGCTGGGTTGTGAGGAGAGAGCAACCTTGCCGTGTCCTTTGCCCACATACATCCACCATGGCACTGTACACATTGCTCTTGCTCATCCTTGCGTAGATGATGATTCTGATCTCTTCCCTTGTATGGAAGAGATAGAAAATCTTAAAAAATATTGACCAATCCGAAAAAGGTGGCAACCATTCAAGATATTATTGAGTCCCCACTTCGTCAAGTCGTGAACCAATTATCTGCAACCCCACCCAAGAAAAGAAAGCAACGAAGCAGATCTGAGTGACACCTCCTCACCATGGCCATTGCCTACGCCATCACTCACCATCCACTTTATAGGAAAGGGGACACTAGCACACCACTCGTGAGATGTGCTATTTTTGACCACATGTGTGATCATACTCTCCTTGATGGCAGCCGATACGGCTCAGGTCTCGTGAGCAATAAGAAAATTGTCGGTGTAGAGGATCGCTCAGAACCGAAACCAGAACTTTCTCAAACAAAAATTCAGTTTTAAAATAGGAGAGAGAGAAAGAAAAGGTGAATTAATAGGCTTCTCTCCTATTTTAAAACCTTACACTCTTTATTTAGCCAGGTAAGTGTGCCTGGGTCGAACACAAGGAGGCAGAATAGAGATATATTGATTTTTGAGTGAAAACTATCTTTTTGTGATTTTATCTCTTTTCGAAACAAGTTGATTTTAAGTTTTTATTCGGTTTTAGTTTTTTTCAATTTTTATTTAATTTTTTTAAGTGATATTTTTCAAACAATTTACCTACAATATAATATGTGAGAAATATGTGAAATATAGGTGATATTATATAACAGGTAAATCGAGCGAGCAACGAGCTCAAAAAAGACTAAAAAACAAAGCAAAACGGATGTGAAATTCAACAAATCAAAACACGATGAAGCGGCAAAAACACACAAGAACCACTGAAAAACTTTGCTAGGGTAGTTGTGTAACTACCCTAGAAAAAATCTAGGAAAAAAATGTCAAAAATGTGTTCAAAGTTCCCCTACAGCACAAGGGTAAAAATGCAAGAAAAAACTAATAAAAGTATGCACTTTGGTCCACTGCCAGGGACTGAAATGTAAAAAAAATAAGAAATCTTACATTTAGGTCCCCGTACGGGGACCTAAACGTAATTTTTGGAAATGTTGGAGGCGCGCTGAAAGTTCTGGAAGTCTTCTGGTTTTAAGGTGCAAATATCACACCCCTTCGGGTTGAACGGCCAGGATCATATCGTGGCGATTGATCTTGAGCATTGGTTCTTGTCACGTGTCGACAAATTGTAGCTTCTGGTTGTTCTTGAAGTTCTTCAGCTCTTGACGCGGGTAGCGATGGGTCCGTCTTCTCCAATTTGTTGCCGTCGATCGGAATTAAGCTTGGGCCTCCTATAGGGCCAGAGGGGTGGCTCCTCCACCCCTCGAGCTCGGCTATGGGTGAGCACGGACGGAGATGGCGGAGAGCGACGGAAATCGATCATTGACGAAGACGGTCTCGCTGCTCCCGAGGCTAATAGAGTTTGTTGCTCCTTCTTTGAACGCGAATTACGTGATGATTAAGGGCTCCAGATGACTTGAAATTGCTCCAAAATGTAGTTGGATATGCAAAGATGAACGATACGTGCTCGATTTGCGAAGAAATCGGCCAACAAATTAAGTTTTGCAAGATCAAAAATGTATTTCCAGAATAGATGAGAATAGGCGTAAACAATATGGACGAAATGAGATGGAATTGAAACCGATTCAATTGTGTTTACAAGGAACCTAATGTATGGCGTCTAAGGTGAAGGATTAGGCTACCTAATTACGTAGTTCACCACCCTAATCGTGGCACGAGGATCGGGAAAAGAAATTGCAAAAATGGATGAGTACCTGTGAAGCGCAGGGTGTAGAACCACTGTTGATCGTCACTCGACAGGTCGGCTTCCCGGAGCTCCACGCGCACGTGGTGGCGATGCAAGGTGAAGTTGACGCCTTGGAACTTCTCCCCGATGGTCCTTCTTCCACGCGGTCCCCCTTGGTCAGAGCTGTCACCTCCTGAGCGAGCGGAGCGAGGCTAGGAAGTAGGAGGTCGGCCACTGGAACTGAGCTTCGGGTGGTTATAGAAAAGTTAGTTGGAATCCGCCAACTTTGGGGGTATTTATAAAGAGATTGCTTGATCTTCAAGGTTAATCTAATGGTGGCCGAGTGAGAAGGTTGTTAGGAGATTAGAATCAAAGGTTTGGATCGCCTGAAGGAGTTGTAAAATGCGTGGGAAAATTTGGTGAAGATGGCCGGTTGAAACAGAAGTTAATACCGGCTTCTTGGAGAAGAAGCACTAGGTGCTGATACGTGTCAGCACCTGGTTGACCAGGTGTATAAATTACTTAGAAATTCAATAATGAATATTAAATAACATTATTTTAATTAGGTATAAAAACAAGGAATATAAATAATTTAATTATCTAAATTGTAGAATAATTACTTTTTATAAATAATAAGTATAAAACAAAATATAAATATTATATTAATAAATAGGTATAGATAAATAGGTTTTGGATTTTTAATTTAATAAATAAATAATTAAATATTAATTTTGTATTTTCTTAATTATTAGGTAATAAATAAAGTTTATGTGAATTTTTATAAATTTTAATAAATTAATTTAGATATATTAATAAATACAGGTATAAGTTATACAGTTCAATTTTTTCTATAAATTAGTATTTTGGATTTTATTAAAATAATAAACAAGCTCCAAAAATTCTGAAATAAATTATTATGAAAATAAAATATCATGAAAATAATTAGAAATTATAAAATTAATAAAATTATAAGTATTGTGTTCTACATAAAATAAATGGCCCAGAAAACATGTTGTCATTAGGTCCCAAAACCGACTTTTTGCAAACGGACTCCGAATTCAATGGAACCACTCTATTAATTAGAGAATATTATTTTATGAACTTTAAAGGTGGGTATAGTGAAATTGGAGTTCGTATGAAGAAGTTATGATGTTCGGAAGTTGAGAATTTGACAAATTAAAAGTAGCATTTCTTGGTATATGTACAATATAATATTTTTAACTTATTTTTATATTTTTATATACATTTTAGAAATAATTAAGAAAAGAGTTTGGTAAAAAATAAGTACATGTGAATTAATAAAAAATCAATGAAGTTTTGTATTTATTTGATAAATAGTGAGAAGTGTGTGAAGTGTGTCTTAATTTATTTTTATGGTTTTCTTTCCTTATCTCCCCCTACTTATCGGTTTGTCGACCAATCCATACTGACTTGGTCTCGGGAGTTAGGTTATATAAATATACCTTGCAGCTATATTTATATTTATGAGTCATATTGTACATATATACATACCTACAATCTGCCTTCTTTTCTTTTCTTTATCTTTTTATCTTTTTTTATTTATTTACATGTCTTTGATGCTTAAAAGTGTATTTTTATTTATGAATGAAGTTTTGATAAAAGATGAAAATTAATGTATACTTACATGTATTTGTTAAGAGTTTTAAGACAAAATGCGACAGAAAAGTTAATGAATCATAGATTCATCAACCCCCTATACTTAAACTTTGCTAGTCCCTTAGAAAACACTCGTTTGAAATGTAAGTGAAAAAGAAAGAAAGTTAGAATGAATTTGTTTTCCTAAACCAATTCATGAGAACAGACAAAGGACAGAGCTCGATCGGGCCTGAAACAAGCATTTTGTCGGATCCTTAACTAGGATTAGGATTTTATCCTCCACATTCCTCAAGTTCCACAAATCCTTATTCAAATATCACTTCATCAGCTAGTTCAGACTCACTTATTCATATCGCAAACTCTATTATCCTTGAAGTCAATTTGTACAGTGTGTGAATTGATTTAGCTCTCCCTGCTTAAAGAAACGAAGAAACCGTTCATCCCGGCTATACACTTCTATTGCTTCCTCATCTAGCTACTCTTTCCTCGGGGAGGGAGGTATTCCCTTCTGAGGTCAGTTCGTGCTATGTCCACAATCGAGTATAGAGAGAAAAGTAGAAGAATGAGAAAAGAAGTGGAGTGCGACTAGTGTATCCACATCTCCTTGTGAAGCTCAACTGGTGTAGCTAAGTCTCCACTAAGATGTGCAGACATTTTTGGTGGAAGCTTGGACCATTGTGGTCGTATTTGTATTTGGTGGCTTCTTCTTTGATTTGGCTTTGTAATTTGCTTGCACTGCGTTCATCTTTTTGTGCCTCGACGGATATAGCATCTTTTATTCAGTCCCTTTTTTGAGGTCTTAGAAAAAAATGTGTCAGCAGATCCTTCCCTCATCCGAAGCGACTATCGCAACCCCAATCTCTCCCGTCTTTAGACGCCAATGCTGCAAAGACAGGGATAGAAACGCACTACCAAGATGTACTGCCCTTCGTAACTCCATGCAAGTTGAGCTAAGTGTAGAGTGCATGTGTTCAAGATTGGTTCACGGGTATAGAGTTGTACGGATGACACCAAATGGTCTACTTGAGCACATATGAATTGATTTCCCAAATATGGTCTTATAGAACCCAAAGATTTTAAGTCACAAGACCTGAAGAGTCTAAATTCCATATCCTAACTAGGCTCCTTACAACAAAAGTTAAAGGCCATGATCAAGCCCCATCCTTTAGACTAGACTCAATCCTTAGTTCTAGAAATCAAACTTATTCTGAAAAATGCGAATGCAAATGCAACCATGTTTTTGTGAAGTATATTTTCTGAATTTTACTCATTTTTATGAATTTTAAGGCTTTTGTAATTTTTATGACTTTTAGGATTTCGTATATTTTTTTATGAATTTTCTGGTTTTTATAACAAGTTTTTGTACATGAATTTTACAAGATATATTTTATTCGAGTTAAATATCTAATGTATTTTACAGATTTTATCTACAAAGAATTTTACAAGGATTAAATGATTTTTACACATGTTTTAATCGATAGGGTTTTAAATAAGTATTATACATATTTTAAATACATATTTTTAATATATTTTTAATTACAGATTTTAAACATATTTTACTTATTTACAAGAATTTTATAAGTAATGAATAAATGTATAAATGGATTTTAAATTAACCCTCGCCCACTTTTTATGGATTTTATATATAGAAAATACATAAAAGTATGAGTTATGGACAAAAGTATATATACAATATATACGCACCCCCTGTACATAGCTTGTGATATGTCCTCATAGCGTCAAAAGAGAAAAAGGAGGACATAACTCGTGATAAGTAAAAGTGGGTGAAAAAGAATAGAGACTACAAGTCAGTCAACCCCCCATACTTACGATCAGGTCATCGTAAGTATAACAGAAGAGCAAAAACGAGGTGACTGAGTAAAAATAATATACAAGAAAGGAACAAAAGAAATAAAGAAGACGAAATCATCGAAATCACTCGGTCCCCCCTATACTTAGGATAAGGCATCCTAAGTATAGAAAAGAGTGTAGCCAAAATCGGAGACCAGTGATTTGTGAAAAAGAAAGGATATACAAAAGAATCAGAACAAAATATAAAACGCTAATCAACGAACAATCGGTCCCCCCTATACTTAGGATCTGGTATCTTAAGCATAGAATACGAGCAAAAATGGGGACGATTGTGGTCTATGAAGAATATACAAGTGTTGCGGATCTCCATAAATCGAATGGCTCAAAAGTCTTTGTATATGAAGATATGAAGTAAAAGAATGATCATGAGTCCTATACAAAATGGATCACTTCAATGCGGGCCAGATGATCAGTAGTCTCTACGAAGTGCTTCAGCATCTGCCCGTTAACCACGAATGGCTTTGCACCAGGTGACACATCTGCTATTACTATTCTTCCATTGTCGTGCACCGTTCTGACTATGTAAGGTCTTTCCCACTTGCTTTTCAATTTGCCAGGAAAAAATCGCAATCTTGCATTGAACAACCAGACTTTCTGCCCGGGGACAAAGCTCTTGTGCCGAATATGTCTATCGTGCCATTTCTTCACTTTGTCCTTATAAATGAGAGTGTTCTCGTATGCATGATTTCGAATTTCTACCAGCTCATTCAGATATGTCTTTCTCTTAGCTCTTGCTTTCTGTGTATCAAGTAAAGTTTCTCTAATATCCCATTCAGATTTGTGCATGATCTCTACGGGTAAATGGCGTGGCTTTCCATAAACCAGTCTGAATGGTGAAGTACCTAAGGTAGTTTTGTATGCAGTACGATATGCCCAAAGAACCTGATCTAGAAGCTGTGACCAGTTCTTCCTGTCCGATCGTACTGATTTCTGGATCATTGATTTCACCTCCCTATTTGAGACTTCAACCATGCCGCCCTCTGTGGGTGATAAGGAGAAGCTACTCTGTGATCAATGTTGTATTGTTTCACTAGCTTTTTGACCTCCTTATTAATGAAATGGATACCCCCATCAGAAATAAGAATATGTGGAATCTCAAACCGTGAAATAATGTGTTCCCTTAGGAACTTGCAAACTGTCTTACTGTCTGCGGTTCATGCGGGTATAGCCTCCACCCATCTACTAACATAATCTACAGCGAGAAGAATGTACTCAAAGCCGCTGCTGGAAGGGAACGGTCCCATGAAATCTATACCCCATGCGTCAAAGATCTCGCAAATAATGATGGGTCGCATCGGCATTGCATCTATAGAACTGACTGTCCCTATTGCTCTCTGACAATCCGGGAAACTCTTCACAAATGTGCAAGCATCTCTAGTAAGAGTCGGCCACCACAATCCGCTCTGAAGTACCTTCTGTGATGTCCCCTTCCTTGGGTGATGTCCCCCTGCCTCTAAAGAATGGCACAAAGTGATGACACTATTATATTCCTCCTGAGGAATACAACGCTTGTAAACACAATCCGGTCCTTCACGAAAAAGAATCGGATCCTCCCAATGGTAGTATCGTGCCTCGGAAACTAGTCTATCAACTCGATTCTTTGGCCAACCCTGAGGACTTTTTTGCGTAACCAGACTATATCTGCATACCATGGAAACTCGGTAACTGCAAAGATGCTCTCGTCGGGAAATCTCTCTGCAATCTCTGGCATTTACTCATCTGAAGGCTTCTCTATCTATAATCAGGAGAGGTGATCAGCTACCACATTCTTTACTCCAGGTTTGTCTTTAATATACAAATCGAATTCCTGAGTAAAATAATCCATCGAAGAAGGCGTGCCTTAGCATCCTTCTTTTCCATTAAAAACCGGATAGTTGAATGATATGTATAAACTGTGATTTTAGAGCCAAGAAGATAAGATGTGAATTTATCTAATGCAAACACTACTGCCAACATCTCCTTTTCTGTCATTGCGTAATTTCGCTGAGCATCATCTAAGGTTTTGCTGGCATAGTGAATAGCAACAGGAAGTCCATTCCTCCTCTATCCTAATACAGCCCCGACCGCAAAATCTTAAGCATCTGCCATGATCTCGAAGAGTAAAGACCAATCAGGTGGCTGTAGGACAAGAGCATTGATAATCATCTCCTTTAATGTGAGAAAGTCATTAAGACATTTATCATCTAACAAGAACTCGATGTCTTTGCCTAATAATTCAGTTAACGGTCGGGCAATCTTGGAAAAATCCTGGATAAATTGTCGGTAAAAGCCGACATGCCCTAGAAATGACCGTAACTGCTTAATGTTGGATGGTTGTTCGAGGTGCTTGATGACATCCACCTTGGCAGGGTCAACCTCCATGCCTCGCTGGGAGATAACGTGCCCCAACACGATCCCGTGTGTAACCATAAAATAGCTCTTTTCCTAATACAGAACGAGATCTACCTCGCAACATTTCTGAAGAACCTGGTCTAGGTGCGCTAAACAATCGTCAAAGGACTCACCATAGATGGAAAAATCATCCATAAAAACCTCTAGAAAATCACCGACCATGTCTGCAAAAATTGCAAGCATACACCTCTGGAAAGTAGCAGGGGCGTTGCACAATCCAAAGGGCATCCATCTAAAGGCATACGTGCCGAACAGACATTTGAAGGTGGTTTTCTCCTGGTCTTCAGGAGCAATGGTTACTTGGTTGTATCCGGAGTAACTGTCAAGGAAACAGAAGTATTCCTTCCCTGCCAACCTTTCGATGACCCGGTCTATAAAAGGCAAAGGAAAGTGGTCCTTCTTCGTCGCGACGTTCAATTTCCTGTAATCAACACACACCTGCCACGACGTGGTTACTCTCTTTGGAATCTTTTCTCCACTCTCATTCTTAATCATATGAATACTCAACTTCTTTGGGACAACATGTAATGGGCTAACCCATTCAGAGTTGGAGATGGGATAAATGAACCCTACATCGCACCATTTCGTAATCTCTTTCTTGACAACCTTTCGTAAAATCAGATTCAGCCTACGTTGAAAGTCTCTAAAAGGTTTGCTGTCATGATCGAGATATATATGATGAGAACACAAAGCAGGATTAATTGTGATGCCCCACCCCTCCGGCTACCAAAATCGACGGGACAGGAGCGTCGGACCTACTGTCCAAATACGCACACGATCTGTGATACTCAGCAAACTCTCTTGCGCACATTAGATCAACATTTGAAATATAAATAATAACAGAAGAATAATATAAAATGGAAAGAAAAATGCGCCATCCATTCTCATTGATAATGATCATCAAGTCCATGTCCATAGAAGAGATACATCATGTAATCTTAAAGTTTGCAGAAAAAGCCCTCCACATATCTCACTACATTGTTTCTCAATAATAACATAAAATAATGCAGAAGTAAATAAGTTACTCTAAGTAGAACGCACCCTGTTTGGTGCAAGTATGACGTAGAAGGTCTGATCTCTTCAAAAGACCGCTACTGCGGCGGTTGCTGCTCAGGTACACCTGTTGGGTTCACACGAGGGTAACGTTATGAGCAATTACCCAGTAACGAGACAAATATTACAACGACTAATGTAGGGGTAAGAAAAGAATGTATACTCAATTTTATTTATGGCATATGCATGTATTGTAAAAAATTTAGAAAGATCACCAAGTCATTCTAATTTACATTCGCCACATTGATTTTATTTATTTATAAAAAAAACATTTTAGTACTACCACAATGATCTTGATATTTCGACAAGTTGGTTAGAGTCCAGACGGTGTAAAATTTTCTAACATCTGGTCATTTATCATTTTTGATATTATTTTAGCACACACAAGTACGACTCGCAGGCCTCCGCTACGCGGGAACTTGTTTGTCATCTTGGATAAATCTTCAAGTATCTTTGTCCAACTAGAACAGGAAAAGGTCTAAACCTCAAATTCTCCAACTTTAAACCATAACCCAGGACACCTCTCACAATAATAATACTCGATGTAAAATCAGATGCATCCACATCAAATTCTACTCCGAGTCTTAATATTGTGTACAAGTGTGAAACCAAAAATGCCAACCGCACCACCTGTATACTCCGCCGAGCGACTCCGGATGCTACCGGGCTGCTAGGTGCAACGTCACCCAACTCGTCCGTTGGGGTCGTGGCCTTCATGGCATCTATCTGGGGCCCAAGGATGCATGCCCAATCCCTTGAGGTACTTAACTCCATCTACCCAGTTAGCATTAGATCTAAACCATGAGAGGAAAATACAAAACCTCAACTATTACCTCATGCATAACAATATGGTGAAAGTTCTCACCAGTTTACTTGAGGTATGAGACGATAATAGTAAGACAATTGCCTATTAATTGTAAAAAAAATCGAGAGAGATCCTGCCATAAAATCAGAGGTTTTAATATTACAAAATGATTCGATTAGAATGTAGTTTCCCATTGTTGGTTCTCATTTCATAGTATCACCATGAAAATTATCCAAGGACCATATCCGTGTACAAGCGTTTTATAAGATGCATTCCCAAAAAAAATGGTGAGATTTCCATTAGAACTCGTATACAAAACGATCAAGAATATGCAATCCAAATCCATTAAAGGTATTGTATCTTAGAGAAATTCGAATGGTCAAAATATCACCATTCTTAGTATGCTTCACAACAAGAGAAGTGAATACTATGTGATGATAAATAGAATTCATTTACCAGGCATTAATGGAGAATTCATCCTGAAATGTTAACCGTCAAATTTTGTTTAATACCATAATAGCGTCCATAATTAATGAATATTGTTTGAGTGAAGATGGAAATCATTAACAGGGAGAGAAATTTCGGAGGTTCCATTATGGAATGCCAATGGTCGAAAATTTGTTTAACACCAAAGTAACGTCCATAATTAATGGATAAAATAGACATTAGCAACACATAAATTACCGAGGGTCCATAATGGAAATGTTAAATGTCATAATTTTGTTAAATTCCAAAATAAAGTCCATGAACAATGCCGCTAGGATTTTGACTTCCTACGCTAATGCCGTTACCAAGAGCTTACTTGTGGGCATTATATTATGTTAATTGGATCTAATAAAAACAAACAAACCAAGCCATATTATTGCATACGAATGAAGAAGAGAGGACAACAACAAACTTATTTTCGAACTTCCTTCAATTCAAGAAATTCCTCTACCAAAAATCCTGGCGATCACGTCCAGATTTGTTCAAGTTTGAAACCTTTCCCAGACCTTGGATACGAGTGAAAGGCATAGATTAATTACTTATGTGAATGTGACACACATAGAATATGCAACTCAAAGCTTTTTGTCTTTAGCAAGATGTCATGACCAAAATGAAACGAGATGTTATGACCATAATGAGGTTTCGGTATATTGTTGGAGTCAAAAAAATCATGCATGGATAAAGCAACAGTGCAAGAGGCGTGCATCACTTGACATGGGATATGTACTATCTACGAATCGTATTACAAGGACCAAAAGCTCCAATGGTGTTCAATGATATAGGACTAAAATCATGCGAAACCAACATAAAGAGGGAAGGGAACATTGTTTCTATTATATGAATCCCATCAAGAAAAAAACCATGGCTATAAGCATGTTTAAATATACAGACATAAAAAATACATGGAACCCAACAGTAGTTTTCGTTACCTCCGAGGATTTTCCCTCGAGATCTCCTCTCGCACGGAAATGGTATTTCCGTCGCTTGATCGCAGTGCGGAGGCGTGTACCACGGTGATCTCGAGCTTTCCTACATGATGGTGGTCGCGGATCTTCGATCGGAGCTCCTACTCCGGCGTCGACAGTGGCCCTCTGACGACTAAACTAGCCAAGGTGGTGGTGCTTCAATGAGAGGGGAGGATGGTGGTGGCTAGTACTTTGAGAGAGTAGCCTATCACCTTCTATTTATAGGAAGAGAGGTGATTTTGGATCCAATTTCGGACCCGGTTCGGATCCATATATGGATCTTGAACATCCATCTTAAAACATCGTTATCTTGACCTAGGAATGTCAGAATTTGATGTTCTTGGGCTCGTTGGAAAGATCTCAACGAGATCTACGAAATGCCATGATTATTTGTATTTTTTGAGTTGTCAAAAATACTTCAGATTTTAGGAAAAAGAAAGTACAGGGTTTCACATCATAAAAATCTTAAAGGAAATCTCGTCCTCGAGACATAGGATTTAAAGTATAAGTTTTGAATGTAATGTAGATTCAGACATAAAAATCTTAAAGATAACGAAACCCATAAAAATCTTAAAGAGGATTGAAGTAGGGTCTCGTGATCATACCTTCAAAAAGATAGGGGTATTTCTGCCGCATATCTGCCTCAGGCTCCCATGTGACCTCCTCAACATTCTGACTTTGCCATAATACCTTGACCAAAGAGACGTCTTTCCGTCGCAACCTCTTGACTGCCCGATCTAAAATCTGCACGGGTGCCTCAGGAAAAGACAAATTTGGTTCAACCGTGAGGTCCTCATTGCTAATCACATGTAGAGGGTCTCGAATATACTTCCGGAGGTTTGACACATGAAAAACATCGTGCACGCTTGCCAAGTGAGGGGGGAGTGCTACTCGGCATGCTAACTTCTCAATACGGGACAAAAATCTCGAAAGGGCCAACAAACCTCGGTGTCAGCTTGCCCTTAATACCAAATCTTTGAATACCCTTCATTGGAGATACTCTCAAGAAGATAAAATCTCCAACTTCAAACTCGAGATCACGACGCCTATGATCAACATAGCTCTTCTGATGGCTCTATGCAGTCAATAATTTCTTCCTAGCTGTTTCCACGGCTCTTGTTGTGTCCTCGATTATCTGAGTGGAATAAATACCATTGTTGCCCACTTCCTGCCAACACAAGGTAGTGGTGCATCTCCGCCCATACAATGCCTCAAAAGGTGCCATGCCAATACTAGCATGATAGCTGTTGTTATAAGTAAACTCCACCAACGGAAGGTGATCCTTCCAAGATCCTTGCCACTCAACAGCACATGCTCGGAGTAGGTCCTCAAGAGTGAATTGTCATCTCTGATTGTCCATCTGTCTGCGGATGATATGCTGAACTAAGGCATAGTTCAGTTTTTAGGGCCTTCATGAATTCTCCCCAATAATGTGACGTGAAACGAGAATGTCTATCTGATACTACCTCCTTAGGGATCCCATGCAAGCAAATAACATGCTGGATATATAATATGGCCAGATCTACCGGAGTGCAAGTCATGTTCACAGGGATGAAATGTGCAGACTTAGTTAACCGGTCCTCAATGACCCAAATAGCATCATATTCACCTACTATACGAGGTAAGGATGTCACGAAGTCCATAGAGATACTCTTCCATTTCCACAATGGAATAGGAAGTGACTGTAACAAGCCAGGAGGATGCTTGTGCTCTGCCTTCACCAATTGACATGTAAGACAACGACTAACATGTTCTGCAACATCTCTCTTCATCCCCTCCCACCAGAAGTGCTAACGGTGGTCTCTATACATCTTGGTCCTTCCTGGATGGACATACAATCTAGAATAGCGAGCCTCGTCTAGGATGTCTCTCCTTAACTCATTATCATTAGGGACACATGCACGATCTCCCTTCCAAAAGATGGACTTACAGACTCTGAATCCATCCAACTCCTCCTTCAGGCATTGATGGAATAAGTCTTGTAATTTCTGATCTGTTTGCTGACCATGCACAATCATGTCCCATAGTCCACTATACTTGGCAGGTACAGTTACAACATATGTAGTATTATCAAATGGGTGCCACTCACTGAGGGTCGTGAGCATATCCCAAGTTTGTATCCATGCTGCGGTACCCTCGGTATGTGTTCTCCTACTCAAAGCATCCGCTACTACATTCCCCTTACCCGGATGGTAAGAGATAGTGCAACCATAATCCTTCAACAGCTCCATCCATCGCCTTTGCCTCATATTCAACTCTCGTTGGTCAAAGATATATGTAAGACTCTTGTGATCTGTAAAAATCTTAAGCGTGACCCCATATAAATAGTGACGCCATATCTTCAACGCGAAGACTATAGCTGCCAACTCCAAGTCATGAGCAGGTTAGTTCCGTTCATGGTTCTTTAGTTGTCGTGATGCATATGCCACGACATGACCACGTTGCATCAACACTGCTCCTAAACCGTCCTTTGATGCATCAGCATACACCGCAAAGTCTAAGGGGCCTGAAGGAAGGGTGAGAATCGGAGCACTTGTCAGTCTTTCTTTCAACGTACGAAAGCTCAGCTCGCACTTGTCGCTCCAAATGAAAGGGACATCTTTCTGTGTCAGACGAGTAAGTAGTAGAGCTAGCTGCGAGAAGCCCCTAGCAAAGCGTCTGTAGTAGCCGGAAAGGACTAAAAAACCGCGTATCTCGGTAACTGTCTTAGGCTGCTCCCAGGACAAGAGTGCCTCTATCTTGGCTGGATCAACTGCCACACATGTTCCTGAAATTACATGACCGAGGAAAGTTACTTCGGTAAGCCAAAACACACACTTATTGTATTTTGCATACAACTTGTGTTCTATGAGTGTCTCAAGAATAATATGCAGATGCTGCTCATGCTCATCACGTGAGTAGATCAAGATATCATCGATGAATACTACCACAAAACTAAGTATGGACGGAAAATTCTGTTCATCACATCCATGAATGTGGCAAGTGCGTTCGTGAGTCCAAACAGTATGACCACAAACTGATAGTGGCCGTATCTGGTGCGAGAAAAGCATATTTAAGCACATCTGTGTCCTTAATCCTCAATTGATGATAACCTGATCGTAGGTCAATCTTTGAGAATACCGATGCACCCTGCAACTGATCGAAAAAATCATCTATTCGTGGAAGTGGATAACGGTTCTTTACTGTCCTTTTATTTAATTGCATGTAGTCGATGCACAAACGCATATACCCATCCTTCTTCTTTACAAAGAGGACCGGTGCTCCCCAAGGTGATGCACTGGGGCGGATAAATCCCTTTTCCAACAACTCCTGTAGTTGTACTTTGAGCTCCCTGAGTTCGGCTGGTGCCATTCGGTATGGAGGAATGGAGATCGGTTGCGTGCCGGGTATCAAAGTAATCTCGAACCCGATCTCCCTCTCTGGCGGTAGTCCAGGTAATTTCTCTGGAAATACATCAGGAAAATCTCGTACAATTTTGACATCTTCAATTATACGATCTTCGACAGGTAACTCCACAACATAGGTAAGAAAACCTATGCCACCTTGATCGAGCAAGTGTTGGGACTTCAATGCTGATACATATAAGACCTCACTATCTGGGGTACGTCCATCAAACTGAAAAGCAGGTATGCTTGGGATACAGAACACTACCATCTTCTCGAAGCAATTAAGGCATGTATGATTTTGCTCGAGCCAATCCATACCTAAGATGACATCAAAATCTTCTAACTGAATGAGTAAAAGGTATGCGGGCATTATGTGCCCGCCAATCTGCGCTGCTACATCCTCCACTGCTTGTCGTACGATGAATAATTGGCCCCCTACGCCCTTGATATAGTAAGGAGATGAACCGCAGATTGATTCTTTATCTAACTTGGATACAAGTCGATGTGCTAGAAAAGAGCGCGTAGCTCCCGAATCAAATAAGGCATGTAAGGATATACCATGCACTGAAATCATACCTCGTACTACAGCTCCTGAGGCATGGTCCTGCTCCTGTGTGATTGCATTCAATTGTCCCTGCAGGTATGATGGGGCATTAGAACCTGCAACACTGAAGGTTGGTCATGGTGGAGGATGTTGAAAGCCTCGACCTCCACGACGAGAAGCTGATCCATGTGAATGGGCGAGTCAGAAAGTTGGTCGTACACTTGGTTGATGACTGCCTGAGTTGCCGGCAAGTAAGGGACACTTGGCCTTGAAATGGCCCTATTGTTGGCAGTGGAAACACCTACAATATCCTGGCTGAGAAAAGGAGCCTCCCGAGACAAGGCTAGCACCTCCTGTCTTGCGACTTTGCGAGTGTGTCGAAGATCGGAAGGAAGTAGTACCGCGACCCTCCAAGCACTGACCCAAAGTAGGTGTAGAGGCAAACTTCTAATGGTAGGAGTGGTACCACTGAGTGGAAAACGACGCCCTCTACGAGCTCTGTAGAAATCTCGGCGAGCAGATCTCCCGGACTGAGGTGGTTGGAAATGTGATGGACTCCTCTGAAGCCGATTTTGAGTTGCCTCCATCTTGGTAGCTTTAGAAGCTACCTTCTTGATGGAAGTGAAATCCAATGCAGACAGCTGGTGTTGCACATCGTCATGCAATCCCCGGATAAACTTCTGTAAATTCTCCTCTGGAAAAGCTGTAGTCGCTGGTGAGTGGCGGGAGAGTTCAGTGTAACGAATGAGGTATTCTTGGGCCATCATTGACCCTTGCTTTAGCTCAGCAAACAACCTCCTCTGATCCTCAACCCAGTGATCAGGGTAGAACTGACCACGTCAAGAAATATTTCCCACGTTATGGGATCCTCCAGATGTTCCTTGGTGGCGTACCACCAACGCTAAGCATAACCTGCTAATGAAAGCTCCACAAATGTAAGCCAAGACTCTTCAGGAGCATGAATCATCCTCAACACTTTAGATACATGATCCATCCATAGCTCAGCCTCATCTAGCATGTCGGTGCCAAAGAATTATGGCACCTTAGACCTCTGATATGCTGTGTAGGTCGTCTGATGTTTCTGCAGCGTCTCTAGGTCATCTGATCCTTCCGGGTCCAGAGACACCGAAGGGTGAACACTGCCCTCCTCCTCACGAGAGGGCTGGTACGAGGAGTCATCATGCTGAAGGAGCCTTTGCTTCAATATCTCCTGACATTGTTGTATACCCTGTACGGCCTGAACTAGTAAGGCCAACTGTTGTGTAATATCAGGGTCAACACGAGGCGGCATGATTCTCTGCGAGAATCATTATATTAGAAATTATTTCCATGGTTAGAGAGACAATGGACACTTTAAATAGGGCTTGAATTATTCTCCTTAACTAATGACAAAGTCAGAAGACTTTGTCGCTATATTTATATTTCAAATATTGTTAACAATTCTAATATGCAAAAGAGAGAATGGAGTATCAGGCTCTGATACCATCTGTGATGCCCCACCCCTCCGGCTACCGAAACCGACGAGATAGGAGCGTCGGACCTACAGTCCAAATACGCCCACAATCTGTGATACTCAGCAAACACTCTTGTACACATTAGATCAACATTTGAAATATAAATAACAGTAGGAGAATAATATAAAATAATAAGAAAAATGCGCCATCCATTCTCATTGATAATGATCATCAAGTCCATGTCCATAGAAGAGATACATCATGTAATCTTAAAGTTTGCAGAAAAAGCCCTCCACATATCTCACTACATTGTCTCTCAATAATAACATAAAATAATGTGGAAGTAAATAAGTTATTCTAAGTAAAATCAGATGCGACCACATCAATTTCTACTCCGAGTCTTAATATTGTGTATAAGTGTGAAATCAAAAATGCCAACCGCGCCACCTGTATACTCCGTCGAGCGACTCCGGATGCTACCGGGCTGCTAGGCGCAACGTCACCCAACTCGTCCTTTGGGGTTGTGCCCTTCATGACATCTATCCGGGGCCCAAGGGTGCATGCCCAATCCCTTGAGGCACTTAACTCTATCTACCCAGTTAGCATTAGATCTAAACCATGAGAGGAAAATACAAAACCTCAACTATTACCTTGTGCATAACAATATGGTGAAAGTTCTCACCGGTTTATTCGAGCTATGAGAGGATAATAGTAAGATAATTTCCTATTAATGGTAAAAAAATCGAGAGAGATCCTGCCATAAAATCTGAGGTTTTAATATTACAAAATGATTCGATTAGAATGTAGTTTCCCATTGTTGGTTCTCATTTCATAGTATCACCATGAAAATTATCCAAGGACCATATCCGTGTACAAGCTTTTTATAAGATGCATTCCCTAAAAAAATGGTGAGATTTCCATTAGAACTCGTATACAAAAAGATTGAGAATATGCAATCCAAATCCATTAAAGGTATTGTATCTTAGAAAAATTCGAATGGTCAAAATATCACCATTCTTAGTATGCTTCACAATAAGAGAAGTGAATACTATGTGATGATAAATAGAATTCATTTACCAGGCATTAATGGAGAATTCATCCTGAAATGTTAACCGTCAAATTTTGTTTAATACCATAATAGCATCCATAATTAATGAATATTGTTTGAGTGAAGATGGAAATCATTAACAGGGAGAGAAATTTCGGAGGATCCATTATGGAATGCCAATGGTCGAAAATTTGTTTAACACCAAAGTAACGTCCATAATTAATGGATAAAATAGACATTAGCAACCCATAAATTACCGAGGGTCCATACTGGAAATGTTAAATGTCATAATTTTGTTAAATTCCAAAATAAAGTCCATGAACAGTGCCGCTAGGATTTTGACTTCCTACGCTAATGCCATTAACAAGAACTTGTGGGTATTATATTATATTAATTGGATTCCTAATAAAAACAAACAAACCAAGCCATATTATTGCATAAGAATGAAGAAGAGAGGACAACTATAAGATTATTTTCAAACTTCCTTTCATTCAAGATATTCCTCTACCAGAAATCCTGGCGATCACGTCCAGATTTGTTCAAGTTTGAAACCTTTCCCAGACCTTGGATACAAGTGAAAGGCATAAATTAATTACTTATGTGAATGTGGCACACATAGAACATGCAACTCAAAGCTTTTTGTCTTTAGCAAGATGTCATGACCGAAATGAAACGAGATGTTATGACCATAATCAGGTTTTGGTATATTGTTGGAGTCAAAAAAATCATGCATGGATAAAGCAACAGTGCAAGAGGCGTGCATCACTCGACATGGGATATGTACTATCTACGAATCGTATTACAAGGACCAAAAGCTCCAATGGTGTTCAATGATATAGGACTAAAATCATGTGAAACCAACAGTAAAGAGGGAAGTGAACATTGTTGCTATTATATGAATCCCATCAAGAAAAAAATCATGGCTCTAAGCATGTTCAAATATACGGAATTAAAAAATACGTGGAACCCAACAACAAGAGGGAGGTATTTTTCGTTACCTACGAGGATGTTCCCTCGGGATCTCCTCTCGCACGGAGATGGTATTTTCGTCGCTCGATCGCAGTGCGGAGGCGTGTACCACGGTGACCTCGAGCTTTCCTATGTGATGGTGGTCGCGGATCTTCGATCGGAGCTCCTACTCCGACGTCGACGGCGGCCCTCCGACGACTAAACTAGCCAAGACGGTGGTGCTCCAATGAGAGGGGAGGATGGTGGTGGCTAGGACTTTGAGAGAGTAGCCTATCACCTTCTATTTATAGGAAGAGAGGTGAATTTGGATCCAATTTCGGACCCAGTTCGGATCCATATATAGATCTTGAACATCCATCTTAAAACATCGTTATCTTGAGCTAGGAATGTCGGAATTTGATGTTATTGGGCTTGTTGGAAAGATCTCAACGAGATCTACGAAATGACTTGATTATTTGAATTTTTTAGATGTCAAAAATACTTCAGATTTTAGAAAAAAGAAAATACGGGGTTCCACATTAATCTCACGAAGATCGGATACAGTCCACCCAATAGCCTTGTTGTTTCTTTCAAGAACCTTCATCAGACAAGATTCTTGCTCTTCGATCAAAGATGAACCGATAATGACCGGAAACTGTCGATGTGGACCTGCAAGGAAAGCGTACTTCATATTCGGTGGCAACATCTTCAGTTCTGGTAAGGTAGATTCTGGCTCTGCTGAAACCTCATCTATATGTGTATTGAGATCTGTATCGGTTGCGGATTTGTCGGCAATCTAGCTACCCGCCATCTCAATATGCTCTAGAGTCGGACTACAGAAGATGTCTAAAACATCATCCAACTCGCTACTATGCTCATCCTCAGAATGACCAGAGGAAAACAATTCAGCTAAATGGAACTCTATCTCTAGATCATCTGAAGTGGAGGAATTGTGTAAAGACTTTGAATCTAAAAGATCCGCAATAAACTCCTCAAAAGTCGAGTAAGGAAGATGGTATCAAATTGATCACGGAATCATTATCTAATAGAGTACGATCGAATTCAGCATTTGTGATCTCGCATCTGACATAATGCGCTCCTGAATCCTTCTTCTTCTTCGGTAACTTATCCTGGATAACACATGATGTGGCCTAGGTCAAAATGTGTTTCTCTGTACGTGATCTCTTTTTCCTACGCGTAGTGCATCGATTTTTTAACTGATTCTTGAGCGTAGGAAAATGATCCAAGGCATCATGAAGTGGGATCTTCAAAAAGATGTGATCTTTCAATAACCTTTCTGTCTCTGGAGTCACAACATTATTTTTGTTATTTTTCTTTCCTTTTCTAAACAAAGCATCGGGAAAAGGAACAATATCAGGAATAAGAAAATCAGACTTTTTATTAGTTTCAAAATCAGCTTGTACATCGAAAGTTTCAGAATTATATACAAAACTCTCTAAAACAGGGGATGACATGTTTTTGTCGGGAGTACCTACATGGTCTGGCGTGATATCATCGTCTGACTCGCCGGTGTCCATGTCAACTGTATCGGCATCGCTCCCTTCTCTCTGATCTTCAAGGTGGTCCTCATCATTGTGTTGGTTCTCCTCTTAAGCATCGGAATCTGGTTGTTCATGGATTTACTCCTGCTCCTCATCAAGTACCCTCTCCTCTACTCCAGTAGGTGATCGTGGTAATCTGCCGCTCCTGAGACGAATGAAGTTAGATAAATATTCAGAAAACTAGATCATACATGTAGTGTTGTCTACCTGATCTGGATGCCTCCTCTTGTTGTTCGGATTCATATGAGGCTGGGCTGGGAGAGTGATCTTCGGTGCAGTTACCTCGTCCAGACGACGGTTAACCTGCTCCATCTCTATCTTATGCGCAATCTGGAGCGTACTCAGCATATCCATGATTTGATTTAGTGCCTGGGCCTGTGAAGACATCTCAGGTTCAGTTTGGTGGCCCTGGCTCTCTATTCTCTCCTGCCTTGGCGTGTATTGCTGTGAGGTGGAAGGCTGAGAGGATCTCTATGGTGTAAAGGAAGACTGCTGCTGTTGCTGATAGTGATATGACTGTGAATGGTGAGCAGGATACTGGTAAGAGTGTGGTTTCTGATAAGCATGCTGGTGAGACTACTGCTGCATGAAATTCTGTCAGTGCTGAAAGTGTGGACGTCCATGCTGCGGTTGGTTGTACTGCTGCTGCTGATGTGGTATACTCGGTTGCTAAATCGGAGTATACCAAGTCTCGTTGATCTCAAGAGTGGCTTGAGGCTCAACATCCATGTCTGCAGCACTAGTGATCTGGCCGGGATTGGCATGAGATTGATCCTCATGCCAATCAATCTGCGAAGTCTTGAGCTCGCTCTGTACAAAATGAATCTGTCGGGTGGGTGGAGCGGGTAAGGTCCTCCTTGCAGGTTGTACGATCGAAGAAGATTAGGCCTACCGGTACTGAAGTTGGAGCTCTAAAACCTTCTTCGTAAGATCACTCAGCTGCTGAGGTAGAGATGAGAGTTTCTCCAACTCTCGCAACGGTTGTAAGTCTTGAACTTGTTTCTGAATCACATCCACCAACGTTAATTTCTCGCTAATGAAGCCCGTGTTGGTGTTGGATTCAGACTCTGAGATATTAGCCACCTTATGATGCTCTCGGTGATGTGGTGGCTGAGGGGTTTCTGAAATGCCCAAGTAGAGTCGATGACTCTTGAGTTCTCTGCCATCCCTTCGAAGATGGACCAGACTGACTCGGCGTCCTTTTTCAAATAGCTGCCGCCATATTTGGCACTCACTAGCCCCTGAATGTCCGGCTGGAGTCCTCCGAAATAGTTCTGTACGAGCACCTTCATCGGCATCTCATGATGCGAGCATCTCTCCGTAAGATCTTTGAATCTATCCCATGCCTCATAAAAAGATTCATTCAGAAGATGCGTAAAATTGGAGATCTGACTCCTCATCATGTTTGTCCTCCCCAGAGGAAAATACTTACTCAGGAATGTGGACTTCAAATCATCCCATGTAGAAACTTCCCTTCCCAGATGGCTCAACTTGTAAAGTGCCTTATCATCTAAGGCAAAGGGAAAGGCTTTGAGGTGAATATCCTCTTGCGTAACGCCTGGATAACTAGACGTACCACAAATCATCTCGAATTGTTGCAAAAAGGTAAACGGCTCCTCTGTAGCATTCCAATAAAACTTGGGAAGCAATGAGATGAAGGACAACATCAATTCATATGGCCCTTGATTCGGCGGTAGCCGAATCCAATGATGAAGCGTTCTCGCGCCCGTGTCATACTCATCTCGTAAAGTGGCAGGAACAACTGCAGGCGGTAAAGAGTTCCTGGCCCCTGCTCGCAACGCGGCTATCTCAGCTCGCAACTCATTCTGAGTTCTAAACTGTTCTCGGATATGTAGATTCATCTGTTGTAAAGTATCGAGAATTCCTGTTGTTATATCTACGGCTGGATCTGGTCTTCCGTCATGGTGATCCTCTACTGGTGTCCTCTCCTCTGTTGGTCCTTTACCACGAGCCATGTGTCTCAGATCTGCTGTGAAAGAAAAAGTCTCGTAAGAACTCAACAAAAATTCAACTGGAGATATTGGTGATGTATTGAGACAAGGGTTTGCCTCAATAGACTGGCCAGAAGGCAAGGGAGCCTGGGTATGACTCAACTCGAGATCAGATGGGACCAACTCGGGAAGAGGGTCATCCCGAGCTTGTGAAGATATACGACGGATGGTGGACGATCGAAAGCTCACGGAGTCTGAGCAGAAAATCCGTCGAGTCATCATCTTCGATGTCAATAGAATAATCGAGAGAGCACGATTTGCGATTCAAGGAAGATGGGAAAATGCGTAAAGCTGCGGTAACTCACACCACGCAAACAAACACGAAGCAAACCCCATTTTCACCAACACAACCCGATGATGACCGTAAGAGCTCGGTCTTTTATCTTGTCGGTTTTAGGGTTGTATTATCAAACAAATATCGGTTACGCGAGCTGATAGGTGCCTGATGTTTTCTCGAAACACTGTCCCGAGTCTCTATAGAAAACCACTTGCTCTCAGCCAGTATGGGAGTAAGTACGGACCATTTCCGGCTACCCGTGTTACTTGAGGACGGAGCCTTACGCGGTGTCCTCTAAACCTCCCACTCTGCTAAGTAAACCCAGACTGTTTCCGGCTACCCGAGCGTACCCACTTAAAAGCAGTGATTAGGTGCATAGACTAAGTAGTATTTCGCGAGAAATACGGGTTTGTGGCTCTAGCCTTACGGGCCGTCTCTCACTCGCGCACTCTAAGAAAAATGTGCGGGGATTACTCTCCCAAATAAATTGAATCTTTACGCTTTTTAGATCAGATACGTTAGCAATCCTGATTTCATTTTTGAGGTTTTATATTTTTTATTTTTTTCAGACAAACGTCTACCGAGTGTCTTTATTGTTTTTATAAAAATCTTAAAATCATGCACCTAGGTGGAGAGTCCTAAGACAAACTACGAAAGCGCAATCAGATAGGAAAAAAATCCTAAGCAAGCACCATGCCTCGAGAAAAAGCCGTGGAAAAACCGTCGATGCAAGAAAAACCGCGGTAGGTGCCCTCATTCCCCGAATACACGATACTCGGTGGATCAGACCCCAATAGAAAATGGGAGGGAAGGTACAAGTCAGGATACCCTTAGGGGGCCCCTTTCTACGAAAATAAAAACACGAAAAAGTGCCCTTCTTTTTTTATATAAGAAAAAAAAAGAAAATTACAACGCACACCCTAACTATTCATGCCCTCTGCAACTGAGAAACTCGATCTCTGCACTTTCAACTATTTTGCGGCTTTTGAAAAAGCCGGATGAACCTGCAGGCTCTGCAAGAATTGGTTAAGGAACAACAAGAAACACAAAAAAAGTCGTAACAAGATTGTGATAAGAAACATGATAAAATCGTAAAACCAAAGTAAAATCCGTAAATCGAAAACCGAACGAAAAAATATCAAAAACCGTAAAAAAACAAATTGCAAGAAAAAGTCAAAAATCAAAATAACTCTAACGCCTCCCCGACAATGGCGCCATTTTGATATGGCTCGGGTCTCGTGAGCGATAAGAAAATTGCCCGTGTAGAGGATCACTCAGAACCGAAACCCGAACTTTATCAAATAAAAATTCGGAGAGAGAGAAATAAAATTAATAGGCTTCTCTCCTATTTTAAAACCTTACACTCTTTATTTAGCCAGGTAAGTGTGTCTGGGTCGAACACAAGGAGGCAGAATAGAGATATCTTTATTTTATCTCTGTTCAAAACAAGATGATTCTAAGTTTTTATTTGGTTTTAGTTTTTTCAATTTTTATTTAATTTTTCAAAGTGATATTTTTCAAACAATTTACCTACAATATAATATGTGAGAAATATGTGAAATATAGGTGATATTATATAATAGGTAAATCGAGCGAGCAACGAGCTCGAAAAAGACTCAAAAACGACGCAAAATAGAAGTGAAATTCAACAAATCAAAACACGATGAAAAAGCAACAAAACACACAAGAATTTCTGAAAAACTTTGCTAGGGTAGTTGTGTAACTGTCCTAGAAAAAATCTAGGAAAAATAATGTCAAAAATGTGTTCAAAGTTCCCCTACAGCACAAGGGTAAAAATGCAAGAAAAAAACTAATAAAGGTATGCACTTTGGTCCACTGGCAGGGACTGAATTGTAAAAAAAATATGAAAGTTTACATTTAGGTCCCCGCGTGAGGACCTGAACGTAATTTCTGGAAATGTTGGAGGCGCGCTGAAAGTTCTGGAAGTCTTTTGGTTTTAAAGTGCAAATGTCACACCCCTTCGCGTTGAACGGCCAGGATCATATCGTGGCGATTGATCTTGAGCATTGGTTCTTGCCACGTGTCGACAAACTGTAGCTTCTGGCAGTTCTTGAAGTTCTTCAGCTCTTGACACGGGTAGCGATGGGTCCGTCTTCTCCGATTTGTTATCATCGATCGAAATGAAGCTTGGGCCTCCTGTAGGGCCAGAGGGGTGGCTCCTCCACCCCTCTAGCTCGCCTACGGGTGAGTACGGCCGGAGATGGTGGAGAGCGACGGAAATCGGTCGGTGGCCATGTGTATAAATTACTTAGAAATTCAATAATAAATATTTAAAAACATTATTTTAATTAGGTATAAAAACAAGAAATGTAAATAATTTCATTATCTAAATTATAGAATAATTATTTTTATAAATAATAATTATAATACGAAATATAAATATTATATAATAGATAGGTATAGATAAATAGGTTTTGGATTTTTAATTTAATAAATAAATAATTAAATATTAATTTTGTATTTTCTTAATTATTAAGGTAATAAATAAAGTTTATGTGAATTTTTAGAAATTTTAATAAATTAATTTATATATATTAATAAATATAGGTATAAGTTATACAGTTCAATTTTTTCTATAAATTAGTGTTTTGGATTTTATTATAATAATAATAAAGCTCCAAAAATTCTGAAATAAATTATAATGAAAAAACAATATCAAAAAAATAATTAGAAATTATAAAATTAATAAAATTAATAAAATTATAAATAGTGTGTTCTACATAAAATAAATAGCCCAGAAACCCGTTGTCATTAGGTCCCAAAACTGACTTTTTGCAAACGGACTCCGAGTTGAATGAAAGCACCTCTATTAATTAGAGAATACTATTTTATGAACTTTAAAGGTGAGTAGAATGAAATTGGAGTTCGTATGAAGAAGTTATGATGTTCGGAAGTTGAGAATTTGACAAATTAAAAGTAGGATTTGTTGGTATATGTACAATATAATATTTTTAACTTATTTTTATATTTTTATATACATTTTTAGAAATAATTAGCAAAAGAGTTTGGTAGAAAATAAGTACATATGAATTAATTAAAAATCAATGAAGTTTTGTATTTATTTTATAAATAGTGAGAAGTGTGTGAAGTGTGACTTAATTTATTTTTATGGTTTTCTTTTCTTTTCTCCCCCTACTTATTGGCTTGTCGACCAATCCATATTGACTTAGTCTCAGGGGTTAGGTTATATAAATATACCTTGCAGCTATATTTATATTTATGAGTCATATTGTACATATATACATACCTACAATATGCCTTCTTTTCTTTTCTTTATCTTTTTATCTTTTTTTATTTACATGTCTTTGATGCTTAAAAGCGTATTTTTATTTATGAATGAAGTATTGATAAAATATGGAAATTGCTGTATATTTACATATATTTGTTAAGTGTTTTAAGACAAAATTGCGATAGAATTGTTAGTGAATCATGGATTCATCAGCGGACCATCGATTAATATAATACCCTTCTCTGTGGTACAGTCTCTTCATCTTGGGCCTCTCAAGAAAACCATGATGATTTGTCAATTCGTTGATGGATCAATTAAGAGGCCAAATGATATTCTTGAGAACGTCGTCATTCAGATCCAGGGCATGAGCTTCACTGTAGACTTCGTTGTGTTACCCACTGAGACCTCCACCCCCCTGGAGCGCTCTTTAATCATCCTTGGACAACCCTTCCTCACCTCTGCGAGAGCCGTTATCGCTTATGGATCTAGAGAGATATGCCTTCGTTCTGACAACGAGAGCGTCTTGATCAATGCACCAACAATGGACCAGAGACCCACATCTGATGAGAGCATATCTGTGTCAGCCGACCCCGAGGACTATGACCTATTTGCCAGTATCAGAGAAGTTTGTTTTATCATGGATGACATTGAGACTCGAGAATTCCTCTTCTAGTAGGAAGACTCTCATAGCATAGACCTTGAAGTTCCCTCTTCATGTGCTTTGCAATGTGTTCATGACATCTGCGGTATTTACACCATAGACACCTTAGTGCGGAAAGCAGACTTAGGAGACTTCACAGGCTGGACCTGACCTGACTGCTTCCATAGATGAGTTCGCACCTTTTCATTTTGATATTTGTGAGACTTCCCATGTCGAACCTGACCAAACTACTTTCACTGACCAGTTCACGCCTTTTCGCTTTGAGACTATTGAGGATCTATACTATGAAAATCCTGGTCGGTTTAAGTCAGATGATGACCCCGATATCGACTTGCACCTTGTTAGATCCAATCCTCAGTGGTCACGCAAGAAGGCTCACTTTCTAACTTCTTGATCTATGCACAACCTTCACTTTGTATATCCACTTTTTGTTTACTTCCATATACAGTTCCACTCATCCATCCCATACCATGTGTTTACCTTGCTTAGGACGTACTTTTTCCTAGGTATAGAGGAGGTGGACGAGTTGAGTGTTTGTCTTCATTCTGTTTCATCACTTTTGTTGATGCCTATACTTAGGGCACTTTTACAATAAGTATAGGGGGATTGATGCATACATTCCCCTGATTTTTTCCTTTTTATCGATTTTAATTGGCCCCCTCAACTATCTTCCCTCCTGTTGATATTTATGTCTATACTTAGGGATATCCTACCCTAAGTATAGGGGGTGATAGACTGAGTTGCAATATGTTCATTCCCACCCTCAACCCTCTATGCATGCGGAATACAATCTGTTATACCTAGGATTAATTGATCCTAAGTATGGGGGGACAATTGGCTTCTCATTCTTCATTCTTTTGTTATTCTTCAATCTATGCAGTATAGGCTCTTCTATACTCAGTTCGAGTTATGTCTTCTCTTGTCTCTCTGATCTATGAGGACATGGCTCGAGTTAATTATAGGGGGTCGTATATACATTGTATATACTTTAGCCATAACTCATACTTTCATACTTTTAAATAATATGGCTAATTAATAAAAATTAAAATGCACAATAAAATTTTTTGTATATATTGATTAATAAATTAGGTTAAAAATATCTTGCAAAATGTTTAAAAATGATTAGAAAATCACTTTAAAAAAACTTTTAAAATCTATTTGGAAAATATTTTGTACAATATTTTCAACCTTTGTAAAAATGTTTTGATTGTAAAATATCCTTTTATTTGTTTGAATAAAATATTTTGAGAATCTATTCGCAAATGTTTGAATAATGATTATAAAATTAGTTTGAAAAATCTATACATACTTGAAAAATCTTTGCAAAATGATTTCCAAAAGTTTATAAATAGTTGGAAAAATATTTATCAAAATTACTTTTCAAAATAAAGTTTTCAAAATGTTTTTGAAAATCTTTCCAACTTATTTTGAGAACTATGTACATGATTTAAGCAAGTAAATATCTGTTACAAACCTTGTATATACAAACATGTAAATTCCTAAATCCCAATTCTTGTAAATAAAAAATGCATTCCCGTGTAAATAACTGCACATATGTATTTGCCTGTCCTTTTTGTTTTAAAAAACACTAAAAATTTGCACAACCAAAAAACTATAAAAATCTGCAAAACATTTTAAAAAATCGATAAAAAGTTCAAAATCAGAAAATTGCATCACAAAAATTTTTCTGCATTATGCACAGCGTTTGCATTTTTTGGAGTGACTATAACAACTGAATAACTCTAAGTAAAATCCGAAGATTGGATCTTGGTTGGACTTTAATATGCTTGATCACAAGAATCTTAAGGGAGTTGTAATTGAGACACTTCAGGTCTGCTAGACTTAATTCTTTTAGATCACAAGACTTAGTTTAATGTCATCTTGACTGCCTAATTGGAATGTTTCAGAACACACGCATGACTATTGTCGACAGTGACCTAACTTGCACACATGCACCTTACACTTTGCTCAACTCAATTGAAATGGTAGAGGGTTGGATTTGCCGGCATGAGTCACAAGTCAATCGAAACATCGTAAGTCACATATATTTGGCCATTGTACCACCAACCCGATCCGGTAGCCATGAGATCTAATGACAGAAGTTGTCGTTTGCAATAATGCTTCAGAAGAGGGATAGTCTACTGGCTCAAGAGGAAAAGGTCCTTATGTAAATGCTGATGTACATAGTGTTAACATAATGCAAAGTCAAAAAACTCCAAAAAAATAGACGGGCAAAATTCTAAAAAAAATCAATTCTCGTTGGAGTATGTATTCAATAAGCAAGCTTGAGCTTCAAAGTCAAAGACACATGTGAGCTTACAGACAGATGACTTGGCTACATTGGTCAAGCATCCTAGGATAAGTAGCTTCACTGCTAACGTGTCGCTAAGTACGGTGTTTAATTTGGTCACGTTGTAGCACGTGTACTTAGCGATTCGGTCAGAACCGAGAGAAGATCTCCGTGAAGAGTGTCTCGGCTTTAATTTATATCCCGGGCAAGTCCGGGGTCGAACACAGGGAGGCAAAGGAACAACTTAGGTTCTAATTCAAAAATAAAGATTTTAGATATCCAATGCGGTTTTTTTAGATTTTTTATGCAAGTAGAATGCCAAAAAAACAAAATGCGGGTGAATTACAACACTAAGGAAGCATACAACTTAGCCAAATTAAGTTTAATATCAAATCAGTTCAATTCAGCCAAATTATATTTTTCCTAGAATACAAATCCAGAGATGAACACAAAACACATTTTTTTAGAATTTTAGGACTTAAAACGCAATAACTAAAAATACACACTTTTTTTGGGTTTTTTCGCAATTTATCACATAAACAATACGCAAAAATTATGAAAAAATTACTAAAACTAAAACATGATGCAAGGAAGCTACAGTAATATTTTTGGAATTTTTTGACAAAATATGAATTTTTTATGTATTTTTTAGTGGAAACAGAGTGACAGTGAGTAATTAATTCCTAATTAATCCACATTATCAAATTAATCAAAGTGCGATTTATCTCAGAAAGATATTTAGATGAGCAATCCAGGAGAGTTGAAATTTCGCAAAAATAATGTATGTGGATTTAATTAAAAATCAAAGACTAAAATCACTCTACAATTTATTTAAGGCATAAAACAACTCCATTTTGGATGAAGTTTGGACAGTATGTTAAGCACTCATCAAAGCATCACATATAAATTTTGTGTAATTTTTAGAGCAACCGTATGTGAGATATAATTTTAAGAGCACGGAATGGGTAAAATACACAGAATTTCAATTTGACAATTTTAATTAATTACCCAACTATCATAAAAATACAAGTAAATAATCAGATGATAGAGGATAAGTTGCTCAACATGATAGCATTTTTCATTGCATAAAACGATGCCAAAGAGAGGTCCAAATTAATCTATAAAGACAGGGTTCTCTGTGCAAAACTGAAATGAACTTAAACAATACAAACTATAAACAAGGACTTGTTTGTAATTACAGAAACATAGAAAATAAAATATGCAAATTTTACAATAAAAAAAAGGGAAAGTTGGACCTTCTTCTTCGTGGGTTCCAAGGGAAAGAAGAACCCAACGCACGCAGGTGGCGGCGGCGACGGCGGCGACGCGGAGGGGCGATGGCGCGCGGCGGTGGGCTGGCGTGAGGACGAGGGCGGCGCAGGTGGCCGCTAGGAGGTGGCGAGGGGTTGTTCGCGTGGAGGAAGGCGGCGGCGACGGCGCCGCGAGGGGGCTGGAGGCGGCAGGCGCGTGGCTTGGCGGCAAGGGGGGTGGTGCGGCCGGCGGCGGAGGAGAGGGCGGCGCGGCGGTTGCGCCGCTGGCGGCGCCGCCTGGCTGGCTGCGCGGTGGAGAGTTGGAGGGGGCGGCGGCGGCGGTGGGAACTTCCCCCCACCGCTGCTGCGAGTATTTTTTTTATTTTTTTTATTTTTTTTTGATTTTTTACTGCTGTTGTAATGAAAGATATTTTTTTTTTGTTTCAATTTTTTTTGTTTTTTTTGTTTTGTTTATAAAAGTATGCAAATGGAGAAGGGAGAGTGATGACAATAAAAATAAATGAGAAATAGATGGTGGTGGTGATGATGAAAGAGGAAAAAAATGTGTGATGGTGGTGGTAATGAAATGGCTTTAAAAAAATTGCAAAGATAAAATAATGTCAAGATCAAATTAAAATTACCTAAGATGGACGCGGATGCCTATGGAGTGCTCACGAGAGCACGGTCTTCGCTCAAATCGCCGGCGTGCGATGAGCTCGAGCAGCGCGCGGTTGCGGCTGCGGTGTTGGCCAAAAAGCCAACGGATCACACCGGAGAGAGGGCCGTCGTCGCTCGACCGCGGTTGCGTCGCTGTCACCGATTCAACTCAGGGAACTAGGCTCTCCTCACATAAAAATACAAGTAAATAATCAGATGATAGAGGATAAGTTGCTCAACATGATAGCATTTTTCATTGCATAAAACGATGCCAAAGAGAGGTCCAAATTAATCTATAAAGACAGGGTTCTCTGTGCAAAACTGAAATGAACTTAAACAATACAAACTATAAACAAGGACTTGTTTGTAATTACAGAAACATAGAAAATAAAATATGCAAATTTTACAATAAAAAAAGGGAAAGTTGGACCTTCTTCTTCGTGGGTTCCAAGGGAAAGAAGAACCCAACGCACGCAGGTGGCGGCGGCGACGGCGGCGACGCGGAGGGGCGATGGCGCGCGGCGGTGGGCTGGCGTGAGGACGAGGGCGGCGCAGGTGGCCGCTAGGAGGTGGCGAGGGGTTGTTCGCATGGAGGAAGGCGGCGGCGACGGCGCCGCGAGGGGGCTGGAGGCGGCAGGCGCGCGGCTTGGCGGCAAGGGGGGGTGGTGCGGCCGGCGGCGGAGGAGAGGGCGGCGCGGCGGTTGCGCCGCTGGCGGCGCCGCCTGGCTGGCTGCGCGGTGGAGAGTTGGAGGGGGCGGTGGAGCCGCTGCCCTTGGGGAAGGGGGCGGCGGTTCTGCTGCTCCCTCTTTTTTTTTGATTTTTTTTAATTTTTTTAGTGCTGTGAATTGATTGATTTTTTTGATTTTATTTTTTTTAATTTTTTTAACAGGAAACAAACGATAAAGAAAAATAAGATGGATTGGTGGGTGATGATGAACTAAACTAGAGAAAAAATGATGATGTTATAATGGTGGTGATGGAAGTGAGGGTAGATGGTGTGCTAAAAAAATTGCAAAAAAAAATACCAAGATGATAAAATTACCTACGATGAACGCGGGCGCCTATGAAGTACTCTCGTGAGCACGGTCTTCGCTCGAATCGCCGGCGTGCGATGAGCTCGAGCAGCGCGCGGTTGCGGCTGCGATGTTGGCCAAAAGCCAACGGATCACACGGAGAGAGGGCCGTCGTCGCTCGACCGTGGTTGCGTCGCTGTCACCGATTCAACTCAGGGAACTAGGCTCTCCTCACATAAAGATGGATCAAAGGCAAAATTGAGGAGAATGAGAGGTATATAAAGAGAATGGAAGGAGAGGTTATTAAAGTGGTGGAGTTGAATGGGAGGTTGATTTATTAATGGAGTTGAATGGGGAAGTTGGGAAAAATGGTGGAATAATGGAGTTGAATTGGTGGTTATTGTAGAGAATGGAAATTAAATAATAAATAAATAAATAAATAAAGTTGTCTACTTTAAATACAATAAAATAAAAAGAGAAGAGAAATAGTGGAGAATTTACAAAAGAAGACAAAACACCATGTACACATTTTTTTTACTTTTCTAATATGTAATTTTTTTCTTTTTAATAAGAGATATTTACAACGAAAAAATACAGTAAAATAGTATAATTAAAATACAACACAAGTATGGTTTTTTTGTATTTTTAATAATTAAGAAAGATATAATAAAAAATGGAGAAAGTGTGAATATATACATAATGTACAATGTATATCTAGGTCCCAAAATCCAACTTTTGCAAATGAGCTCCGATCTTAATGAAACCACTTCCGTTGGATAGATAATTTTCTAACTTGAACTTTAAAAGTGAGTTTGGTGAATTTGGAGTTCATACGGAGCGGGAATTTAGCTTGGAAGTTGGTCTTTACGGCTTTTTCTCTTTGGGATCTAGGAGCATTTATTTGAGATATAATTTGTTTTGTATTTTTATATTTTTATATACATTTTTATAAACAAGTTAGAGAAAGAATTAGCCAAAAAGGAGTTGAAATGAAATTATTAAAAATACATGAAGTTTTGGGTTATTTACAGGTATAAAACTCCTTTATTTTTGCGGCTTTTTATGTGTAATTTATTTTGTACAATCTAGTATACATTAATTAATGTATTTTATTTACAAGAGTCATTTTGTTAATTTATAGATTTTATTGACATTTATATGGGATTTTACTCATGGATTTTGCTAAGATTAAGATATTAAGATGATGAATCGTGGATTCATCAACTGCCTACTAGCCATTCTCTCTCCCCCTCCTCTTCTTGAGCTGGATCTACTTGAACTTAGAAGGGACTACCCTGCTTCTAGAGGAAAGAGTTGCCGGATTGGGGGATTAGGGTCATCATGTTGGAGAAGATTGACTTCTACCGCTTCAGCCGAGAGGAGTTGTATATCACATACAATGTACAAGATAGACTCATAGTCATAAGGGACTGCAAATGACATTGATATGTTCTGAACTGGCTTTTGAGGAAACTTGGGTAGTGTTTTGTGATTCTCGGAGACTATTGTGTCGCAAGTCCGATTCCTGAACAAGGTTCCGACCAAACCAAAAATCTAAGGGTCCGATTGAGCTCCAAACTTTTATAGCATGAGGACAATTTCAAGAGTTAAAATCATTCCAACTTTTTCCTTTTTCTTTTCTTTAATTTCTTTTCTACACTTATAGGCATAAGTTTTTGCTAGGGAACTGCAAAGGCAAGTATATGGGGGTGATGAATCTCCATTTCATCACCTTTATTCTTTCATTTTGGCCTAAAATCCTAGATAAATGCATTTATATATCATTAATTTGTCAAAGTAAACAACTTGTGATTTATACAAAAATTTTGTGTGAAATATTGTACTTTATTATATTTAACTCCAAAATAATGAGTAAAAGAAGAAAAGGAAATGAAATGAAACACCATAGGTGTTGAGTGACCCTAGACCCCGAGACCCGACCATTATAATGTCTTGGTCAGTAATGAATAAAGTAGGGAGAGATAGGGCATGAGAACTATACAAAGATACACAAAAAACCATACACAAAACCCTCATTTTAATCCATATAAAATTTATTTTTGGCACCTATTTTATTTAGTTATTTTTACACATTAAATAACAAAACCCTCTATATGAATAATGCATATAAAAATATAAAGAAAAATACAAAATTGATGTCATAGAAAAATAATACACAGTGTGCCCGAGACACACAAAATAAAAAACCAAAATAAAAACTTCACAAACCTGTATCTTCCATATTGTATCAAAATGGACCAAAATCACCTTCAACTATATATAAACTTTAATAAGCTATTTAATGGAGATGGTTTCATTTGATTTGGAGTTAAGATGCAAAAGTTAGGTTTTGGGCCCATATTGTGCAATATACTTGTATATATTATTCAATATATATATTCTTTATATTTTTCAAAATCTTTTATTTTTTAAAATCATAAATATTATTTAAAACACATATCCATAACTAAAATAAATTAAAACCATGAAAAAAAATAAAAATAAATCATACAGTTCAATATATAGATGAAATACACCTATTTATACCTATAAAGAATATATACATGATTATTTGTGTGTACAAATAAAAACACAGCAAAAATACCTCAATATGTAATTAAATAAACTAAAATTATATAAAATGCTTATATATAATACAAATTAAAAATAAAATAAGTAAAATACATGTCAATTTACCTACACTTATACTTCTAAATAGTAGCTTATAATAAAACACCTTGAAAAAATAAATTAAAATATGTTTAAAATATTATATAAAATTTTTAAATTTTAACACTAAAATCAATAAATTCATTTAACTTTTTTATTGATTTTACCATCATTTCTTTGGAATTTTCTGGTTGGTCCACGTGGACCAACCAGAAAGTTCCCATTAGTTGACCAAGGTCAATTGTACCTACGCCTCATCTGACTTATGTCTGAAGCACGCACGCCTCATTTCGCCAATTTTTAGGTCATGATCCTCTACTCAAAATCTTACGATTTCTTCACTGATCGTGCAACCCATACATTGCTCCATCACACAATACCCATAGATCAATCGAACGAGCACACAATCTTCAACAATCTTGTGATTGATCTCATCTACCACCGTCGCCTATACATACCCCCCCTAGATCTGACTTTTTGGTTTTGATCCCTCTTCCTTGTTTCTTAATACCTCAATTTGTGCCTATGACTCGTGCTCGATGACGGGAAGCCAGTGAAGCCGACTTGAAGTGAGGAGGAAGCTTGGAGGAGGAGCATCCAAGCATCGTCGGTGCTCTGCCAATGGTCCAACCTCTTTGGCCCTCCAATCAAATTGAGGCCCTTCTTTCTGTTCTTAGGTAATGTCTAACGTAGATTTCAGTTTCTTAGTTAGTTTTCAATTTGGATCAGTAGATTTAGGTTTATTCCAAGATTTTCGTTGATTTGGAGCTCGAGCTCCAGGTCTGTTTCACCCGTGATTCGATTGTATGTATCTCGCCATGATTTCACCCCCATCTCGATCCTCATCATGTTCTCCATCACATCCGACCATTTCTCCCTTCGATTCAATCCGAATCAAAGTGATTCAGAGCTCCTCCGTCACCCTTCATCGGAGCTCTTTGCCCCTCCATTCTGTGCGGCTCCAACAGCTATTTTTGGGTCGAGAGCATAGCTTTCATGCCACATAATCTTTTACTGAGCTAGAAAGAAGCACCTGGAGCACGACTCGAAGCTCAACCAGAAGCTCTAGTTTGAAGACCCCCAGGTCCCGTTGGTGGGGACCTAGATCCCATCTGAGTGTACCTGCACCCGGAGGGATGCTCAGGTACACCTGTTGGGTTCACACGAGGGTAACGTTATGAACAATTACCCAGTAACGAGACAAATATTATAACGACTAATGTAGGCGTAAGAAAAGAATGTATGCTCAATTTTATTTAATGGCATATGCATGTATTGTAAAAAATTTAGAAAGAATACCAAGTCATTATAATTTACATTCGATCACATTGATTTTATTTATTTATAAAAAAATCATTTTAGTACTACCACAATGATCTTGATATTTCGACAAGTTGGTTAGAGTCCAGGCGGTATAAAATTTTCTGACATCTGGTCATTTATCATTTTTGATATTATTTTAGCACACGCAAGTACGACTTGTAGGCCTCCGCTACGCGGGAACTTGTTTGTCATCTTGGATAAATCTTCAAGTATCTTTGTTCAACTAGAACAAGAAAAGGTCTAAACCTCAATTTCTTCAACTTTAAACCATAACCCAGGATACCTCTCACAATAATAATAGTCGATGTAAAATCAGATGCAGCCACATCAAATTCTACTCCGAGTCTTAATATTGTGTATAAGTGTGAAACCAAAAATGCCAACCGCACCATCTGTATACTCCACCGAGCGACTCCGGATTCTACCGGGCTGCTAGGTGCAACGTCACCCAACTCGTCCGTTGGGGTCGTGGCCTTCATGGCATCTATCTGGGGCTTAAGGGTGCATGCCCAATCCCTTGAGGCACTTAACTCCATCTACCCAGTTAGCATTAGATCTAAACCATGAGAGGAAAATACAAAACCTCAACTATTACCTGATGCATAACAATATGGTGAAAGTTATCACCATTTTACTCGAGCTATGAGAGGATAATAGTAAGACAATTGCCTATTAATGGTAAAAAAAATTGAGAGAGATCCTGCCATAAAATCTGAGGTTTTAATATTACAAAATGATTCGATTAGAATGTAGTTTCCCATTGTTGGTTCTCATTTCATAGTATCACCATGAAAATTATCCAAGGACCATATCCGTGTACAAGCGTTTTATAAGATGCATTCCCTAAAAAATGTGAGATTTCCATTAGAACTCGTATACAAAAAGATCAAGAATATGCAATCCAAATCCATTAAAGGTATGGTATCTTAGAGAAATTTGAATGGTCAAAATATCACCATTCTTAGTATGCTTCACAACAAGAGAAGTGAATACTATGTGATGATAAATAGAATTCATTTACCAGGCATTAATGGAGAATTCATCCTGAAATGTTAACCGTCAAATTTTGTTTAATACCAGAATAGCGTCCATAATTAATGAATATTGTTTGAGTGAAGATGGAAATCATTAACATGGAGAGAAATTTCAGAGGAACCATTCTGGAATGCCAATGGTCGAAAATTTGTTTAACACCAAAGTAAAGTCCATAATTAATGGATAAAATAGACATTAGCAACCTATAAATTACCGAGGGTCCATACTGGAAATGCTAAATGTCATAATTTTGTTAAATTCAAAAATAAAGTCCATGAACAGTGCCGCTAGGATTTTGACTTCCTACGCTAATGCCATTACCAAGAGCTTACTTGTGGGCATTATATTAATTTAATTGGATTCTTAATTAAAACAAACAAACCAAGCCATATTATTGCATACGAATGAAGAAGAGAGGACAACAACAAGCTTATTTTCGAACTTCCTTTCATTCAAGAAATTCCTCTACCAGAAATCCTGGCGGTCACGTCCAGATTTATTCAAGTTTGAAACCTTTCCCAGACCTTGGATACAAGTGAAAGGCATAGATTAATTACTTATGTGAATGTGGCACACATAGAACATGCAACTCAAAGCTTTTTGTCTTTAGCAAGATGTCATGGCCGAAATGAAAGGAGATGTTATGACCATAATGAGGTTTCATTATATTGTAGGAGTCAAAAAAATCATGCATGGATAAAGCAACAGTGCAATAGGCGTGCATCACTCGACATGGGATATGTACTATCTACGAATCGTATTACAAGGACCAAAAGCTCCAATGGTGTTCAATGATATAGGACTAAAATCATGTGAAACCAACAGTAAAGAGGGAAGGGAACATCGTTGCTATTATATGAATCCCTTCAAGAAAAAAAACCATGGCTCTAAGCATGTTCAAATATGCGGAATTAAAAAATACGTGGGACCCAACAACAAGAGGGAGGTATTTTTCGTTACCTCCGAGGATGTTCCCTCGAGATCTCCGCTCGCACGGAAATGGTATTTCCATCGCTCGATCGCAGTGCGGAGGCGTGTACCACAGTGACCTCGAGCTTTCCTACGTGATGGTGGTCGCGGATCTTCGATCGGAGCTCCTACTCCGGCATCGACGGTGGCCCTCCGACGACTAAACTAGCCAAGGTGGTGGTGCTCCAATGAGAGGGGAGGATGGTGGTGGCTAGGACTTTGAGAGAGTAGCCTATCACCTTCTATTTATAGGAAGAGAGTGAATTTGGATCCAATTTCGGGCCCGGTTCGGATCCATATATGGATCTTGAACATCCATCTTAAAACATCGTTATCTTGAGCTAGGAATATCAGAATTTGATGTTCTTGGGCTCGTTGGAAAGATCTCAACGAGATCTACGAAATGCCATGATTCAAAGTGGGTGTCAAAAATACTTCAGATTTTAGGAAAAATAAAATACAGGGTTTCACATCATAAAAATTTTAAAGGAAGTCTCGTCCTCGAGACATAGGATTTAAAGTATAAGTTTTGAATGTAATGTAGATTCAGGTATAAAAATCTTAAAGAGAACGAAACTCATAAAAATCTTAAAGAGGATTGAAATAGGGTCTCGTGATCATACCTTCAAAAAGATAGGTGTATTTCTGTCGCATATCCGCCTCAGGCTCTCATGTGGCCTCCTCAACATTCTGACTTTGCCACAATACCTTGACCAAAGGGATGTCTTTCTGTCGCAGCCTCTTGACTGCCCAGTCTAAAATCTGCACGGGTGCCTCAGGAAAAGACAAATTCGGTTCAACCGCAAGGTCCTCATAGCTAATCACATGTCGGGGGTCTCGAATATACTTCCGGAGGATTGACACATGAAAAACATCATGCACGCTTGCCAAGTGAGGGGGAAGTGCTACTCGGTATGCTACCTTCTCAATACGGGACAAAAATCTCGAAAGGGCCAACAAACCTCGGTGCCAACTTGCCCTTAATACCAAATCTTTGAATACCCTTCATTGGAGATACTCTCAAGAAGATAAAATATCCAACTTCAAACTCGAGATCATGATGCCTCTGATCAGCATAGCTCTTCTGACGCTCTATGCAGTCAATAATTTCTTCCTAGCCGTTTCCACGGCTCTAGTTGTGTCCTCGATTATCTGAGTGGAATAAATACCCTTGTCGCCCACTTCCTGCGAACACAAGGGAGTGTAGCATCTCCGCCCATACAATGCCTCAAAAGGTGCCATGCCAATACTAGCATGGTAGTTGTTGTTATAAGTAAACTCCACCAATGGAAGGTGATCCTTCCAAGATCCTTGCCACTCAACAGCACATGCTCGGAGTAGGTCCTCAAGAGTGAATTGTCATCTCTGATTGTCCATCTGTCTGCGGATGATATGCTGAACTAAGACACAGTTTAGTTTTTAGGGCCTTCATGAATTCTCCCCAATAATGTGACGTGAAACGAGAGTCTCTATCTGATACTACCTCCTTAGGGATCCCATGCAAGTGAATAACATGCTGGATATACAATTTGGCCAGATCTACCGGAGTGCAAGTCATGTTCACTGGGATGAAATGTGCAGACTTAGTCAACCGGTCCACAATAACCCAAATAGCATCATATCCACCTACTATACGAGGTAAGGATGTCACGAAGTCCATAGAGATACTCTCCCATTTCCACAATGGAATAGGAAGTGACTGTAAGAAGCCAGAAGGATGCTTGTGCTCTGCCTTCACCAATTGACACGTAAGACAACGACTAACATGTTCTGCAACATCTCTCTTCATCCCCTCCCACCAGAAGTGCTAACGGTGGTCTCTATACATTTTGGTCCTTCCTGGATGGACAGACAATCTAGAACAGTGAGCCTCGTCTAGGATGTCTCTCCTTAACTCATTATCATTAGGGAACATGCACGATCTCCCTTCCAAAAGATGGACTCACTGACTCTGAATCCATCCAACTCCTCCTTCAGGCATCGATGGAATAAGTCTTGTAATTTCTGATCTGTTTGCTGACCATGCACAATCCTGTCCCATAGTCCACTATACTTGGCAGGTACAGTTACAACATTTGTAGTACTATTAAATGGGTGCCACTCACTGAGGGTCGTGAGCATATCCCAACTCTGTAGCCATGTTGCGGTACCCTTGGTATGTGTTCTCCTACTCAAAGCTTCCGCTACTACATTCCCCTTACCCGGATAGTAAGAGATAGTACAGTAATAGTCCTTCAACAGCTCCATCCATCGCCTTTGCCTCATATTCAACTCTCGCTGGTCAAAGATATATTTGAGACTCTTGTGATCTGTAAAAATCTCAAGCGTGACCCCATAAAAATAGTGACGCCATATCTTCAACGCGAAGACTATAGCTGCCAACTCCAAGTCATGAGCAGGTTAGTTCCGTTCATGGTTCTTTAGTTGTCGTGATGCATATGCCACGACATGACCACGTTGCATCAACACTGCTCCTAAACCCTCCTTTGATGCATCGGTATACACCGTAAAGTCTAAGGGGCATGAAGAAAGGGTGAGAATTGGATCACTTGTCAGTCTTTCTTTCAATGTACGAAAGCTCAGCTCGCACTTGTCGCTCCAAATGAAAGGGACACCTTTCTGTGTCAGACGAGTAAGTGGTAGAGCTAGCTGCGAGAAGCCCCTAACAAAGCGTCTGTAGTAGCCGGCAAGGCCTAAAAAACCGGTATCTCAGTAACTGTCTTGGGATGCTCCCAGGACATGAGTGCCTCTATCTTGGCTGGATCAACTGCCACACCTGTCCCTTAAATTACATGACCGAGGAAAGTTACTTCGGTAAGCTAAAACTCACACTTATTGTATTTTGCATACAACTTGTGTTCTCTGAGTGTCTCAAGAATAATATGGAGATGATGCTCGTGCTCATGCTCATCACATGTGTAGATAAAGATATCATCGATGAATACTACCACAAAACTATCTAAGTATGGACGGAAAATTCCGTTCCTCATGTCCATGAATGCGGCAAGTGCATTCGTGAGTCCAAACGACATGACCAAAAACTCATAGTGGTTGTATCTGGTGCGAGAAAAGCAGATTTAAGAACATCTGTGTCCTTAATCCTCAATTGATGATAACCTGAGCGTAGGTCAATCTTTGAGAATACCGATGCTCCATGCAACTGATCGAAAAGATCATCTATTCATGGAAGTGGACAACGGTTCTTTACTGTCCTTTTATTTAATTGCCTGTAGTCGATGCACAAATGCATAGACCCATCCTTCTTCTTTACAAAGAGAACCGGTGCTCCCCAAGGTGATGCACTGGGGCGGATAAATCCCTTTTCCAACAACTCCTGCAGTTGTACTTTGAGCTCCCTGAGTTCGGTCGGTGCCATTCGGTATGAAGGAATGGAGATCGGTTGCGTGTCGGGTATCAAAGTAATCTCGAACTCGATCTCCCTCTCTGGCGGTAGTCCAGGTAATTCCTCTGGAAATATATCAGAAAAATCTCGTACAATTTTGACATCTTCAATTATACGATCTTCGACAGGTAACTCCACAACATAGGCGAGAAAACGTAGGCCACCTTGATCGAGCAAGTGTTGGGACTTCAATGCTGATACATATAAGACCTCACTATCTGGGGTACATCCATCAAACTGAAAGGTAGGTATGCTTGGGATACAGAACACTACCATCTTCTCGAAGCAATCAAGGCATGCGTGATTTTGCTCGAGCCAATCCATACCTAAGATGACATCAAAATCTTCTAATTGAATGAGTAAAAGGTATGCAGGCATTAGGTGACCGCCAATCTGCGTTGCTACATCCTCCACTGCTTGTCGCACGATGAATAATTGGCCCCCTGGGTCCTTGATATAGTAAGGAGATGAAACACAGATTGATTCTTTATCTAACTTGGATACAAGTCGATGTGCTAGAAAAGAGTGCGTAGCTCCCGAATTAAATAAGGCATGTAAGGATATACCATGCGTTGAAATCATACCTCGCACTACAGCTCCTGAGGCATGGTCCTGCTCCTGTGTGATTGCATTCAATTGTCCTTGCAGGTATGATGGCGCATTAGAACCTGCAGCACTGAAGGTTGGTAGTGGTGGAGGACGTTGAAAGCCTCGACCTCCACAACGATAAGCTAATCCATGTGACTGGGTGAGTGAGAAAGTTGGTCGTACACTTGGTTGATGACTGCCTGAGCTGCCGGCAAGTAAGGGACACTTGGCCTTGAAATGGCCCTGTTGTTGGCAGTGGAAACACCTACGATATCCTGGTTGAGAAAAGGAGCTTCCCGAGACAAGGATAGCACCTCATGTCTTGCGACTTTGCGAGTGTGTCGAAGAGCGGAAGGAAGTAGTACCACGACCTGCCAAGCCCTGCCCCAAAGTTGGTGTAGGGGCAAACTGCTAATGGTTGGAGTGGTACCACTGGGTGAAAACGACGTTCTCTACGAGCTCTATAGAAATCTCGGTGAGCAGATCTCCCATATTGAGGTGGTTGGAAATGTGATGGACTCCCCTGAAGCCGACTTTGAGTTGCCTCCATCTTGGTAGCTTTAGCAGCTACTTTCTTGATGGAAGTGAAATCCAATGCAGACAGCTGGTGTTGCACATCGTCATGCAGTCCCCGGATAAACTTTTGTAAATTCTCCTCAGGAAAAGCAGTAGTCGCTGGTGAGTGGCGGGAGAGTTCAGTGTAACGAATGAGGTATTCTTGGGCCGTCATTGACCCTTGCTTCAGCTCAGCAAACAACCTCCTCTGATCCTCAACCCAGTGATCATGGTAGAATTGGCCACGGAACTCGTCACGAAATATTTCCCATGTTATGGGATCCTCCAGATGTTCCTTGGTGGCGTACCACCAACGCTAAGCATAACTGCTAATGAAAGCTCCACAAATGTAAGCCAAGACTCTTCAGGAGCATGAATCATCCTCAACACTTTAGATACATGATCCATCCATAGCTCAGCCTCATCTGGCATGTCGGTGCCAAAGAATTATGGCACCTTAGACCTCTGATATGCTGCGTAGGTCGTATGATGTTTCTGCAGCGTCTCTAGGTCATCTGTTCCTTCCGGGTCCAGAGACACCGAAGGGTGAACACTGCCCTCCTCCTCACGAGAGGGCTGGTACGAGGAGTGATCATGCTGAAGGAGCCTTTGCTTCAATATCTCTTGACATTGTTGTATACCCTATACGGCCTGAACTAGTAAAGCCAACTGCTGTGCAATATCAGGGTCAACACGAGGCGGCATGATTCTCTGCGAGAATCATTATATTAGAAATTATTTCCATGGTTAGAGAGACAATGGACACTTTAAATAGGGCTTGAATTATTCTCCTTAACTAATGACAAAGTCAGAAGACTTTGTCGCTATATTTATATTTCAAATATTGTTAACAATTCTAATATGCAAAAGAGAGAATGGAGTATCAGGCTCTGATACCATCTGTGATGCCCCACCCCTCCGGCTACCGAAACCGACGGGACAGGAGCGTCGGAGCTACTGTCCAAATACGCCCACAATCTATGATACTCAACAAACTCTCTTGTGCACATTAGATCAACATTTGAAATATAAATAACAATAGGAGAATAATATAAAATAGTAAGAAAAATGTGCCATCCATTCTCATTGATAATGATCATCAAGTCCATGTCCATAGAAGAGATGCATCATGTAATCTTAAAGTTTGCAGAAAAAGCCCTCAACATATCTCACTACATTGTCTCTCAATAATAACATAAAATAATGTGGAAGTAAATAAGTTACTCTAAGTAGAACGCACCATGTTTGGTGCAAGTATGACGTAGAAGGTCTGATCTCTTCAAAAGGTCGCTACTGCGGCGGTTGCTGCTTAGGTACACCTGTTGGGTTCACACGAGGGTAACGTTATGAGCAATTGCCCAGTAACGAGACAAATATTATAACGACTAATGTAGGGGTAAGAAAAGAATGTATACACAATTTTATTTAATGGCATATGCATGTATTGTAAAAAATTTAGAAAGAACACCAAGTCATTCTAATTTACATTAGATCACTTTGATTTTATTTATTCCCTAGTCTTCTTCTTTTGTTCTTTTGTTAGCGCGTCGGGCCTAGCTCAAAAAAAATCATTTTAGTACAACCACAATAGTCTTGATATTCCGATAAGTTGATTAGAGTCCAGACGGTATTTTTGACATCTGGTCATTTATCAATTCTGGTATTATTTTAGCACTTGCAAGTACGCGACTCGCAGGCCTCCGCTACGTGGGAACTTGTTTGTCATCTTGGATAAATCTTCAAGTATCTCTATCCAACTAGAACAAGAAAAGGTCTAAACCACAAATTCTCCAACTTCAAACCATATCCCAGGACACCTCTCACAATAATAATACTCGATGTAAAATCAGACGCGGCCACATCAATTTCTACTCCGAGTCTTAGTATTGTGTATAAGTGCGAAACCAAAAATGCCAACAGTGCCACCTGCATACTCCGTCAAGCGACTCCGGATGCTACCGGGCTGCTAGGTGCAACATCACCAAACTCGTCTGTTGGGGTTGTGCCCTTCATGGCATTTATCTGGGGCCCAAGGGTGCATGTCCAATCCCTTGAGGCACTTAACTCCATCTATCCAGTTAGCATTAGATCTAAACCATGAGAGGAAAATACAAAACCTCAACTATTACCTTGTGCATAACAATATGGTGAAAGTTCTCACCAGTTTACTCGAGCTATGAGAGGATAATAGTAAGACAATTGCCTATTAATGGTAAAAAAAATCGAGAGAGATCCTGCCATAAAATCCGAGGTTTTAATATTACAAAATGATTCGATTAGAATGTAGTTTCCCATTGTTGGTTCTCATTTCATAGTATCACCATGAAAATTATCCAAGGACCATATCCGTGTACAAGCTTTTTATAAGATGCATTCCCTAAAAAATGGCGAGATTTCCATTAGAACTCGTATACAAAAAGATAAAGAATATGCAATCCAAATCCATTAAAGGTATTGTATCTTAGAGAAATTCGAATGGTCAAAATATCACCATTCTTAGTATGCTTCACAACAAGAGAAGTGAATACTATGTGATGATAAATAGAATTCATTTACCAGGCATTAGTGGAGAATTCATCCAGAAATGTTAACTGTCAAATTTTGTTTAATACCAGAATAGCGTCCATACTTAATGAATATTGTTTGAGTGAAGATGGAAATCATTAACAGGGAGAGAAATTTTGGAGGATCCATTCTGGAATGCCAATGGTCGAAAATTTGCTTAACACCAAAGTAACGTCCATAATTAATGGATAAAATAGACATTAACAACCCATAAATTACCGAGGTCCATACTGGATAATGTTAAATGTCATAATTTTGTTAAATTCCAAAATAAAATCAATGAACAGTGCCGCTGGGGTTTTGACTTCCTACGCTAATGCCATTAACAAGAACTTACTTGTCGACATTATATTATATTAATTGGATTCCTAATAAAAACAAACAAACCAAGCCATATTATTGTATACAAATGAAGAAGAGAGGACAACAACAGGCTTATTTTCAAACTTCCTTTCATTTAAGAAATTCCTCTACCAGATATCCTGCCGATCACGTCCAGCTTTGTTCAAGTTTGAAACCTTTCCCATACCTTGGATACGAGTGAAAGGCATAGATTAATTACTTATGTGAATGTGGCACACGTAGAACATGCAACTCAAAGCTTTTTGTCTTTATCAAGATGTCATGACCGAAATGAAACGAGATGTTATGACCATAATGAGGTTTCAGTATATTGCTGGAGTCAAAAAATTCATGCATGGATAAAGCAACAGTGCAAGAGGCGTGCATCACTCGACATGGGATATGTACTATCTACGAATCGTATTACAAGGACCAAAAGCTCCAATGGTGTTCAATGATATAAGACTAAAATCATGTGAAACCAACAGTAAAGAGGGAAGGGAACATCGTTGCTATTATATGAATCCCATCAAGAAAAATACCATGGCTCTAAGCATGTTCAAATATACGGAATTAAAAAATACGTGGAACCCAAAAGCAAGAGGGAGGTATTTTTCGTTACCTCCGAGGATGTTCCCTCGGGATCTCCTCTTGCACGAAAATGGTATTTCCGTCGCTCGATCGCAGTGTGGAGGCGTGTACCACGGTGACCTCGAGCTTTCCTACGTGATGGTGGTCGCGGATCTTCGATCAGAGCTCCTACTCCGACGTCGACGACGGCCCTCCGACGACTAAACTAGCCAAGGCAGTGGTGATCCAATGAGAGGGGAGGATGGTGGTGGCTAGGACTTTGAGAGAGTAGCCTATCACCTTCTATTTATAGGAAGAGAGGTGAATTTGGATCCAATTTCGGACCCAGTTCGGATCCATATATGGATCTTGAACATCCATCTTAAAACATCGTTATCTTGAGCTAGGAATGTCAGAATTTGATGTTCTTAGGCTCGTTGGAAAGATCTCAACGAGATCTACGAAATGGCTTGATTATTTGAATTTTTGATGTCAAAAATACTTCAGATTTTAGGACAAAGAAAATACAGGGTTTCACATTAATCTCGCGAAGATCAGATACAGTCCACCCAATAGCCTTGTTGTTTCTTTCAAGAACCTCCATCAGACAAGATTCTTGCTCTTAGGTCAAAGATGAACCGATAATGACCGAAAACTGTCGGTGTGGACCTGCAAGGAAAGCGTACTTCATATTCGGTGGCAACATCTTCAGTTCTGGTAAGGTAGATTTTGGCTCTGCTGAAACCTCATCTATATGTGTATTGGGATCTGTATCGGTTGCGGATTTGTCGGCAATCTAGTTGTCCACCATCTCAATATGCTCTAGAGTCGGACTACAGAAGATGTCTAAAACATCATCCAACTCGCTACTATGCTCATCCTTAGAATGACCAGAGGAAAACAATTCAGCTAAATGGAACTCTATCTCTAGATCATCTGAAGTGGAGGAATTGCGTAAAGACTTTGAATCTAAAAGATCTACAATAAACTCCTCAAAAGTCGAGTAAGGAAGATGGTATCAAATTGATTAAGGAACCGTTATCTAATAGAGTACGATCGAATTCAGCATTTGCGATCTCGCATCTGACATAATGCGCTCCTGAATCCTTCTTCTTCTTCGGTAACTTATTCTGGATAGCACATGATGTGACCTAGGTCAAAACGTGTTTCTCTGTACGTGATCTCTTTTTCCTACGCGTAGTGCATCGATTTTTTAACTGATTCTTGAGCGTAGGAAAATGATCCAAGGAATCATGAAGTGGGATCTTCAAAAAGATGCGATCTTTCAATAACCTTTCTGTCTCTGGAGTCACAACATTCTTTTTGTTATTTTTCTTTCCTTTTCCAAACAAAGCATCGGGAAAAGGAACAATATCAGGAATAAGAAAATCAGACTTTTTATTACTTTCGGAATCAGCTTGCACATCGAGAGTTTCAGAATTATATACAAAACTCTCTAAAATAGGGGAAGACATGTTTTTGTCGGGAGTACCTGCATGATCTGGCGTGATATGATCGTCTGACTCGCCGGTGTCCATGTCAACTGTATCGGCATCGCTCCCTTCTCTCTGATCTTCAAGGTGGTCCTCATCATTGTGTTGATTCTCCTCCTCAGCATCAGAATCTGGTTGTTCATGGATTTGCTCCTGCTCCTCATCAAGTACCCTCTCCTCTACTCCAGCAGGTACTCGTGGTGATCTACCACTCCTGAGACGAATGAAGTTAGATAAATATTCAGGAAACGAGATCATACATGTAGTGTTGTCTACCAGATCTAGATGACTCCTCTTGTTGTTCGGATTCATCTGAGGCTGGGCTGGGAGAGTGGTCTTCGATGCAGTTACCTCATCCAGACAACGGTTAACCTGCTCCATCTCTGTCTTATGCGCAATCTGGAGCGTACTCAGAATATCCATGATTTGATTTAGTGCATGGGCATGTGAAGACATCTCAGGTTCATTGTAGTGGCCCTGGCTCTCTATTCTCTCCTGCCTTGGCGTGTATTGCTTTGAGGTGGAAGGCTGAGAGGATCTCTGTGGTGTAAAGGAAGACTGTTGCTGCTGATAGTGATATGGCTGTGAATGGTGAGCAGGATACTGGTAAGAGTGCGGTCTCTGATAAACATGTTGGTGAGACTGCTGCTGCATGAAATTCTGTCAGTGCTGAAAGTGTGGACGTCCATGCTGCGGTTGACTATACTGCTGCTGCTGATGTGGTATACTCGGTTGCTGAGTCGGAGTATACTTTAGGTTGCCCTTCATCTCATTGCTTCCCAAGTTTTATGGGAATTCTACAGAGGAGCCGTTTACCTTTTTGCAACAATTTGAGATGATTTGTGGTACGTCTAGTTATCCAGGCGTTACGCAAGAGGCTATTCGCCTCAAAGCCTTTCCCTGTGGGAAGGGAAGTTTCTACATGGGACGATCTGAAGTCCACATTCCTGCGTAAGTATTTTCCTCTGGGGAGGACAAACATGATGAGGAGTCAGATCTCCAATTTTACGCAGCTTCTGAATGAATCTTTCCATGAGGCATGGGATAGATTCAAAGATCTTACGGAGAGATGCCCGCATCATGAGATGCCGATGAAGGTGCTCGTACAGAACTATTTCGGAGGACTCCAGCCGGACATTCAGGGGCTAGTGAGTGTCGCATGTGGCGACAAGTATTTGAAAAAGGGCGTCGAGTCAGTCTGGTCCATCTTCGAAGGGATGGCAGAGAACTCAAGAGTCGTCGACTCTACTCGGGCATTTCAGAAAGCCCCTCAACCACCACATCACCGAGAGCATCATAAGGTGGCTAATATCTCAGATTCTGAATCCAACACCAACATGGAATTCATTAGCGAGAAATTAACGTTGGTGGATGTGATTCAGAAACAAGTTCAAGACTTACAACCGCTGCGAGAGTTGGAGAAAATCTCATCTCTACCTCAGCAGCTGAGTGATCTTACGAAGAAGGTTTCAGAGCTCCAACTTCAGTACCGGTAGGCCCAATCTTCTTCAACCGTACAACCTGCACGGAGGACCTTACCCGCTCTACCCACTCGACAGATTCATTTTGTACAGAGCGAGCTCAAGACTCCACAGATTAATTGGCATGAGGTTCAGTCTCATGCCAATCCCGGCCAGATCACCAGTGTTGCAGACATGGATGTTGAGCCTCAAGCCACTCTTGAGATCAACGGGATGTGGCCCTTGATTCGGCGGTAGCCGAATCCAATGATGAAGCGTTCTCGCGCCCGGGTCATACTCATCTCATAAAGTGGCGGGAACAACTGCAGGCGGTAAAGGGTTCCTGGCCCCTGCTCGCAACACGGCTATCTCAGCTCGCAACTCATTCTGAGTTATAAATTATTCTCGGATATGTAGATTCATCTGCTGTAAAGTATCAAGAATTCCTGTTGTTATATCTGCGGCTGGATCTGGTCTTCTATCATGGTGATCCTCTGTTGGTGGCCTCTCCTCTGCTGGTCCTTTACCACGAGCCATGTGTCTCAGATCTGTTGTGAAAGAAAAAGTCTCGTAAGAACTCAGCGAAAATTCAGCTGGAGATATTGATGATGTATTATGCAAGGGTTTGCCTCAATAGACTGGCCAGAAGGCAAGGGAGTCTGGGTCTGACTCTCCTCGAGATCAGAAGGGACCAACTCGGGAAGAGGGTCATCCCGAGCTTGTGAAGATATACGATGGATGATGGACGGTCGAAAGCTCACGGAGTCTGAGCAGAAAAGCCGTCGAGTCGTCATCTTCGATGTCAATAGAATAATCGGGAGAGCACGATTTGCGATTCAAGGAAGATGGGAAAATGCGTAAAGCTACAGTAACTCACGCCACACAAACAAACACGAAGCAAACCCCGTTTTCACCAATACAACCCGATGATGACCGTAAGAGCTCAGTCTTTTATCTTGTCGGTTTTAGGGTTGTATTATCAAACAAATATTGGTTACACGAGCCGATAGGTGCCTGAAGTTTTCCCCAAACACTGTCTCGAGTCTCTACAGAAAACCACTTGCTCTCATCCAGTATGGGAGTAAGTACGGACCATTTCCAGCTACCCGTGTTACTTGAGGACGGAGCCTTACGCGGTTTCCTCTAAACCTCCCACTCTGCTAAGTAAACCCAAATCATTTCCGGCTACCCGAGCGTATCCACTGAAAAGCAGTGATTAGGTGCATAGACTAAGTAGTATTTCGCGAGAAATACGGGTTTGTGGCTCTAGCCTTACGGGTCGTCTCTCACTCGCGCACTCTAAGAAAAATGTGCGGGGATTACTCTCCCAAATCAATTGAATCTTTACATTTTTTTAGATCAGATACGTTAGCAGTCCTGATTTTATTTTTGAGGTTTTATACTTTTTTGATTTTCTTCAGACAAACGTCTACTGAGTGTCTTTATTGTTTTTATAAAAATCCAAAAATCATGCACCTAGGTGGAGAGTCCTAAGACTAACTACGAAAGTGCAATCAGATAGGAAAAAATCCTAAGCAAGCACCATGCCTCGAGAAAAAGCCGCGGAAAAACCGTCGATGCAAGAAAAACCGCGGTGGGTACCTTGATCCCCCGAATACACGGTACTCAGCGAATCAGACCCCAAAAGAAAATGGGAGGGAAGGTACAAGTCAGGATACCCTTAGGGGGGCCCTTTCTACGAAAATAAAAACACGAGAAAGTGCCTTTCTTTTTTTATACAAGAAGAAAAAAGGAAATTACAACGCACACCCTAACTATTCTTGCCCATTGCAACTGAGAAACTTGATCTCTGCACTTTCAACTATTTTGCGGCTTTTGAAAAAGACGATGAACCTGCAGGCCCTGTAAGAATTGGTTAAGGAACAACAAGAAACAGAAAAAAAACTGTAACAAGATTGTGATAAGAAACACGATAAAACCGTAAAACTGAAGTAAAAACCGTAAATCGAAAACCGAACGAAAAAATGTCAAAAACCGTAAAAAAAACAAATCGCAAGAAAAAGTCAAAAATCAAAATAACTCTAACGCCTCCCCGGCAATGGCGCCATTTTGATATGGCTCGGGTCTCGTGAGCGATAAGAAAATTGTCGGTGTAGAGGATCGCTCAGAATCGAAACCCGAACTTTATCAAATAAAAATTCGGATATAGAGAAAAAAGGTGAATTAATAGGCTTCTCTCCTATTTTAAAACCTTAAACTCTTTATTTAGCCAGGTAAGTGTGCCTGGGTCGAACACAAGGAGGCAGAATAGAGATATCTTGATTTTTGAGTGAAAACTATCTTTTTATGATTTTAACTCTTTTCGAAACAAGACGATTTTAAGTTTTTATTTGTTTTTAGTTTTTTCAATTTTTATTTAATTTTTCAAAGTTATATTTTTCAAACAATTTACCTACAATTTAATATGTGAGAAATATGTGAAATATAGGTGATATTATATAATAGGTAAATTGAGTGAGCAACGAGCTCGAAAAAGACTCAAAAACAAAGCAAAATGGAAGTGAAATTTAACAAATCAAAACACGATGAAAAAGCGACAAAAACACACAAGAATTTCTGAAAAACTTTGCTAGGGTAGTTGTGTAACTGCCCTAGAAAAAATCTAGGAAAAATAATGTCAAAATTGTGTTCAAAGTTCCCCTACAGCACAAGGGTAAAAATGCAAGAAAAAAACTAATAAAAGTATGCACTTTGGTCCACTACCAGGGACTGAATTGTAAAAAAAATATGAAAGTTTACATTAGGTCCCCGCGTGAGGACCTGAACGCAATTTCTGGAAATGTTGGAGGCGCGCTGAAAGTTCTGGAAGTCTTCTGGTTTTAAGGTGCAAATGTCACACCCCTACACGTTGAACGGCCATGATCATATCGTGGCGATTGATCTTGAGCATTGGTTCTTGCCACGTGTCGACAAACTGTAGCTTCTGGCTATTCTTGAAGTTCTTCAGCTCTTGACACGGGTAGCGATGGGTCCGTCTTCTCTGATTTGTTGCCATCGATCGGAATGAAGCTTGGGCCTCCTGTAGGGCCAGAGGGGTGGCTCCTCCACCCCTCGAGCTCGCCTACGGGTGAGTACGACCGGAGATGGTGGAGAGTGACAGAAATCGGTCGGTGAAGAAGACGATCTCGCTGCTCCCGAGGCTAATAGAGTTTGTTGCTCCTTCTTTGAATGCGAATTACATGATGATTAAGGGCTCCAGATGACTTGAAATCGCTCCCGAAGGTAGTTGGATCTGCAAAGATGAACGATACGTGCTCTATTTCCGAAGAAATCGACCAACGAATTAATTTTGCAAGATCAAAAATGTATTTCCAGAATAGATGAGAATATGCGTAAACAATGTGGACAAAATGAGATGGAATTGAAACCGATTCAATTATGTTTACAAGGAACCTAATGTATGGCGTCTAAGGTGAAGGATTAGGCTACCTAATTACGTAGTTCACCACGCTAATCGTGGCACGAGGATCGAGAAAAGAAATTGCAAAGATGGATGAGTACCTGTGAAGCGCAGGATGTAGAACCACTGTTGATCGTCGCTCGACGGGTCGGCTTCCCGGAGCTCCACGCGCACGCGGCGGCGATGCAAGGCGAAGTTGACGCCTTGGAGCTTCTCCTTGATGGTTCTTCTTCCACGCCGGTCCCCCTTGGTCGGAGCTGTCACCTCCTGAGCAAGTGGAGCGAGCTAGGAAGGTAGGAGGTCGGCCACTGTATCTGAGCTTCAGGTGGTTATGGAAAAGTTAGTTGGAATCAACCAACTTTGGGGGTATTTATAGAGAGATTGCTTGATCTTCAAGGTTAATCTAATGGTGGTCGAGTGAGAAGGTTGTTAGGAGATTAGAATCAAAGGTTTGGATCGCCTGAAGGAGTTGTAAAATGCGTGGGAAAATTTGATGAAGATGGCCGGTTGAAACAGAAGTTAATACCGGCTTCTTGGAGAAGAAGCACCAGGTGTTGACACGTGTCAGCACCTGGTTGACCAGGTGTATAAATTACTTAGAAATTCAATAATAAATATTAACAAACGTTATTTTAATTAGGTATAAAAACAAGAAATGTAAATAATTTAATTATTTAAATTATAGAATAATTTCTTTTTATAAATAATAATTATAATACGAAATATAAATATTATATTAATATATAGATATAGATGAATAGGTTTTGGATTTTTAATTTAATAAATAAATAATTAGATATTAATTTTTTATTTTCTTAATTATTAAGGTAATAAATAAAGTTTATGTGATTTTTTTGAAAATTTTAATAAATTAATTTAGATATATTAATAAATACAGGTATTAGTTATACAGTTCAATTTTATCTATAAATTAGTGTTTTGGATTTTATTAAAATAATAAATAAGCTCCAAAAATTCTGAAATAAATTATGATGAAAATACAATATCATAAAAATAATTAGAAAGTATAAAATTAATAAAATTATAAATAGTGTGTTCTACATAAAATAAATAGCCCAGAAACCCTGTTGTCAATAGGTCCCAAAACTGACTTTTTGCAAACGGACTCCTAATTAAATGAAAGCACCTCTATTAATTAGAGAATATTATTTTATGAACTTTAAAGGTGAGTAGTTGAAATTGTAGTTCGTATGAAGAAGTTATGATGTTCGGAAGTTGAGAATTTGACAAATTAAAAGTAGGATTTGTTGGTATATGTACAATATAATATTTTTAACTTATGTTTATATTTTTATATACATTTTTAGAAATAATTATCAAAAGAGTTTGGTACAAAATAAGTACATATGAATTAATTAAAAATCAATGAAGTTTTGTATTTATTTGATAAATAGTGAGAAGTGTGTGAAGTGTGACTTAATTTATTTTTATGGTTTTCTTTTCTTTTCTCCCCCTACTTATTGGTTTATGGACCAATCCATATTGACTTGGTCTCAGGGGTTAGGTTATATAAATATACCTTGCAGCTATATTTATATTTATGAGTCATATTGTACATATGTACATACCTACAATCTGCCTGCTTTTCTTTTCTTTTCTTTATCTTTTTATCTTTTTTATTTATTTACATGTCTTTGATGCTTAAAAGTGTATTTTTATTTATGAATGAAGTTTTGATAAAAGATGGAAATTACTGTATATTTACATATATTTGTTAAGGGTTTTAAGACAAAATTGCGATAGAATTGGTAATGAATCATGGATTCATCAGCGGACCATCGATTAATATAATACCCTTCTCTGTGGTACAGTCTCTTCATCTTGGGCCTCTCAAGAAAACCATGTTGATTTGTCAATTCGTTGATGGATCAATTAAGAGGCCAAATGATATTCTTGAGAACGTCGTCATTCAGATCCAGGGCATGAGCTTCACTGTAGACTTCGTTGTGTTACCCACGGAGACCTCCTCCCCCCTGGAGCGCTCTCCAATCATCCTTAGACGACCCTTCCTCACCTCTGCGAGAGCAGTTATTACTTATGGATATAGAGAGATACGCTTTCATTCTGACAACGAGAGCATCTTGATCAATGCACCAACAATGGACCAGAGACCCACATCTGATGAGAGCATATCTGTGTCAGCCGACCCGGAGGACAATGACCTATTTGCCGGTATCAGAGAAGTTGTTTTATCATGGAGGGCATTGAGACTCGAGACGTCCTCTTCTAGGAGGAAGACTGTCATAGCATAGACCTTGAAGTTCCCTCTTCATGTGCTTGGCAATGTGTTCATGACATCTGCGTTATTTACACCATAGACACCTTAGTGCGGAAAGCAGACTTAGGAGACTTCACAGTCTGGACCTGACTTGACTGCTTCGATAGATGAGTTCGTGCCTTTTCATTTTGATATTAATGAGACTTCCCAGGTCGAACCTGACCACACTACTTTTACTGACCAGTTCATGCCTTTTCGCTTTGAGATTATTGAGCATCTATACCATGAAAATCCTGGTCGGTTTAAGTTAGATGATGACCCTGATATCGACTTGCACCTTGTTAGATCCATTCCTCAGCGGTCACGCAAGAAAGCTCACTTTCTAACTTCTTGATCTATGCATAGCCTTCACTTTGTATATCCACTTTTTGTTTACTTCCATCTACAGTTCCACTCATCCATCCCATACCATGTGTTTACCTTGCTTAGGACGTACGTTTTTCTAGGTATAGGGGAGGTGGACGAGATGAGTGTTTGTCTTCATTCCGTTTCATCACTTTTGTTGATGCCTATACTTACGGCACTTTTACAATAAGTATAGGGGGATTGATGCATACACTCCCCTGATTTTTTTTCTTTTTGTCGATTTTAATTGGACCCCTCAACTATCTTCCCTCATGTTGATATTTCTGTCTATACTTAGGGATATCCTACCCTAAGTATAGGGGGTGATAGACTGAGTTGCGATATGTTCATTCCCACCCTCAACCCTCTATGCATGCGGAATACAATCTGTTATACCTAGGATTAATTGATCCTTAGTATGGGGGGACAATTGGCTTCTCATTCTTCATTCTTTTGTTATTCTTCAATCTATGCAGTATAGGCTCTTCTATACTCGGTACGAATTATGTCTTCTCTTGTCTCTCTGATCTATGAGGACATGGCTCGAGTTAATTATAGGGGGTCGTATATACATTGTATATACTTTAGTCATAACTCATACTTTCATATTTTAAATAATATGGCTAATTAATAAAAATTAAAATGCACTATAATTTTTTTTGTATATATTGATTAATAAATCATGTTAAAAATATCTTGCAAAATGTTTAAAAATGATTAGAAAATCACTTTGAAAAAACTTTTAAAATCTATTTGGAAAATATTTTGTACAATATTTTCAACCTTTGTAAAAAATGTTTTGATTGTAAAAAATCCTTTTATTTGTTTGAATAAAATATTTTGAGAATCTATTCGCAAATGTTTGAATAATGATTGTAAAATTAGTTTGAAAAATCTACACATACTTGAAAAATCTTTGCAAAATGATTTCCAAAAGTTTGTAAATAGTTGAAAAAAATATTTATCAAAATTACTTTTCAAAATAAAGTTTTCAAAATGTTTTTGAAAATCTTTCCAACTTATTTTGAGAACTATGTACTTGATTTAAGCAAGTAAATATCCGTTACAAACCTTGTATATACAAACATGTAAATTCCTAAATCCCAATTCTTGTAAATAAAAAAATGCACTCCCGTGTAAATAGCTGCACATATGTATTTGCCTGACTTTTTGTTTTTTAAAAACACTAAAAATTTGCACAACCAAAAAACTATAAAAATCTGTAAAACTTTTTAAAAAATCGATAAAAAGTTCAAAACCAGAAAATTACATCACAAAAATTTTTCTGCATTGTGCATAGCATTTGCATTTTTTGGAGTGACTATAACAACTGAATAACTCTAAGTAAAATCCGAAGATTGGATCTTGGTTGGGCTTGAATATGCTTGATCACAAGAATCTTAAGGGAGTTGTAATTGAGACACTTTAGGTCTGCTAGACTTAATTCTTTTAGATCACAAGACTTAGTTTAATGTCGTCTTGACTGCCTAATTAGAATGTTTCGGAACACACGCATGACTATTGTCGACAGTGACCTAACTTGCACACATGCACCTTACACTTTGCTCAACTCAGTTGAAATGGTAGAGGGTTGGATTTGCCGGCATGAGTCACAAGTCAATCGAAACATCATAAGTCACATATATTTGGCCATTGTACCCCCAACCCGATTCGGTAGGCATGAGATCTAATGACAAAAGTTGTCATTTGCAATAATGCTTCAGAAGAGGGATAGTCTACTGGCTCAAGAGGAAAAAGTCCTTATGTAAATGCTGATGTACATAGTGTTAACATAATGCAAAGTCAAAAAACTCCAAAAAAATAGACGGGCAAAATTAAAAAAAATCAATTCTCGTTGGAGTATGTATTCAATAAGCAAGCTTGAGATTCAAAGTCAAAGACACATGTGAGCTTACAGACAGATGACTTGGCTACATTGGCCAAGCATCCTAGGATAAGTAGCTTCACTGCCTACTAGCCATTCTCTCCCCCCCTCCTCTTCTTGAAATGGATCTACTTGAACTTAGAAGGGACTACCCTGCTTCTAGTGGAAAGAGTTGCTGGATTGGAGGATTAGGGTCATCATGTTGGAGAAGATTGACTTCTACCGCTTCAGCCGAGAGGAGTTGTATATCACATACAATGTACAAGATAGACTCATAGTCATAAGGGACTGCAAATGACATTGATATCTTTTGAACTGGCTTTTGAGGAAACTTGGGTAGTGTTTTGTGATTCTCGGAGACTGTTGTTTCGCAAGTCCGATTCCCGAACAAGGTTCCGACCAAACCAAAAATCTAAGGGTCCGATTGAGATCCAAACTTTTATAGCATGAGGACAATTTCAAGAGTTAAAATTATTCCAACTTTTTCCTTTTCCTTTTCTTTAATTTCTTTTCTACACTTATAGGCATAAGGGTTTGCTAGGGAATTGCAAAGGCAAGTATATGGAGGTGATGAATCTCCATTTCATCACCTTTATTCTTTCATTTTAGCCTAAAATCCCTAGATAAACGTATTTATATATCATTAATTTGTCAAAGTAAATACCTTGTGATTTATACAAAATTTTGTTTGAAATATTGTACTTTATTATATTTAACTCCAAAATTAATGAGTAAAAGAAGAAAAGGAAATGAAATGAAACACCATAGGTGTTGAGTGACCTTAGACCCCGAGACCCGACCATTATAATGTCTTGGTCGGTAATGAATAAAGTAGGGAGAGATAGGGCATGAGAACTATACAAAGATACACAAAATACCATACACAAAACCCTCATTTTAATCCATCTAAAATTTATTTTTGGCACCTATTTTTTTTACTTATTTTTACACATTAAATAACAAAACCCTCTATATGAATAATGCATATAAAAATACAAAGAAAAATATAAAATTGATGTAAAAATAATACACAGTGTGCCCGATACACACAAAATAAAAAACCAAAATAAAAACTTCACAAACCTGTATCTTCCATATTGTATCAAAATGGACCAAAATCACCTTCAACTATATATAAAATTTAATAAGCTATCTAATGGAGATGGTTTCATTTGATTTGGAGTTAAGATGCAAAAGTTAGGTTTTGGGCCCATATTGTGCAATATACTTGTATATTTTATTAAATATATATATATATTCTTTATATTTTTCAAAATCTTTTATTTTTTTAAAATCATAAATATCATTTAAAACATATATCCATAACTAAAATAAATAAAAACCATGAAAATAAAATAAAAATAAATCATACTGTTCAATACATAGATGAAATACACCTATTTATACCTTTAAAGAATATATACATGATTATTTAAGTGTACAAATAAAAACACAAAAATACCTCAATATATAATTAAATAAACTAAAAATATATAAAATGCTTATATATAATACAAATTAAAAATAAAATAAGTAAAATACATGTCAATTTACCTACACTTATACTTCTAAATAGTAGCTTATAATAAAACACCTTGAAAAAATAAATTAACATATGTATAAAATATTATATAAAATTATAAATATTTTTTTTAATTTAAACTCTAAAATCAATAAATCCATTTAACTTTTTTATTGATTTTACCATCATTTCTTTGGAATTTTCTGGTTGGTCCACTTGGACCAACCAGAAAGTTCCCATTAGTTGACCAAGGTCAATTGTACCTACGCCTCATCTAACTTATGTCTGAAGCACGCACGCCTCATTTCGCCGATTTTTAGGTCATGATCCTCTACTCAAAATCTTTCGATTTCTTCACCGATCGTGCAACCCATACATTGCTCCATCACGCAATAGCCTTAGATTAATCGAACGAGCATGCAATCTTCAGTAATCTTGTGATCGATCTCACCTACCACCGTCGCCTATACATACCCCCCCTAGATTTGACTTTTTGGTTTTGATCCCTCTGCCTTGTTTCTTAACATCTCAATTTGTGCCTATGACTCGTGCTCGATGACGGGAAGCCAGTGAAGCCGACTTGAAGCGAGGAGGAAGCTTGGAGGAGGAGCATCCAAGCATCGTCGGAGCTCTGCCAATGGTCCAGCCTCTTTGGCCCTCCAATCAAGTTGAGGCCCTTCTTTTTGTTCTTAGGTAATGTCTAACGTAGATTTCAGTTTCTTATTTAGTTTTCAATTTGGATCAGTAGATTTAGGTTTATTCCAAGATTTTCGTTGACCTGGAGCTCGAGCTCCAGGTCTGTTTCACCCGTGATTCGATTGTATGTATCTCGCCATGATTTCACACCCATCTCTATCCTCATCGTGTTCTCCATCACATCCGACCATTTCTCCCTTCGATTCAATCCGAATCAAAGTGATTCAGAGCTCCTCCGTCCCCCTTCATCGGAGCTCTTTGCCCGTCCATTCTACGCGGCTCCAACAGCTATTTTTGGGTTGAGAGCATAGCTTTCATGCCACATAATCTTTTTGGTGCATAAATGAGCTAGAACGAAGCACCTGGAGCACGACTCGAAGCTCAATCAGAAGCTCTAGTTTGAAGACCCCCAGGTCCCGTTGGAGGGAACCTAGATCCCATCTGAGTGTACCTGCACCCGGAGGGATGCCAGAAAGAAGAAACACCTCCCAACGAGGTGAATCGTGGCCGGAGTCGGCCAAAATCAGAGGTTGAAGCAAGGGCGGGGATTTGTTCTTCCCAGTTCTTCCTTTGGTGCACGGAGTTGTCTGGTGATGAAGAGGTGCCAGATCTAGTCTTGGTCGTCAAAGCCGAATCGAAATGACACCCTTCACATCGTTGGATCTAATTAAGTGATGCATACATGGTGCGCTCTCCGTCGTCCTAGCCCATGCACATGGAGGGGTAAATTACACTCAACACCCTCCTCTTTTATATTTAGTAAAACTCCTGTAAATATTTTGTAACATTCAAAAGTAGTGGAACAATTACACTAAATCCCCCTGTATTATTTTTATATTTCAAACGAGTCCTATGCCGGCTCAGCTCACGTGAGTCCCCACGTGAGTTGGGTAAATTACACTTGCACCTCTCTAGCTTTGTGTATTTCGTATTATATATAAAAATCGACTTTCGGTGTAAACGTTTTGGTGTTTTTGCACATAACCCCTTGCATTTACTTTTTAATCGCAAAAATACACGTGCTAGTTTAGTTATTTTGTGCATGATTGTCAATTTTCTAAAAATACCATACACTCTCCAAAAATCACAGGAAAATAAGATTGTTTTTCTGATGCATTGTTCTTCCGTGCTATAAAATTTATTTGGGATTTTTACTTGACAAACCCTATAAACTTTGCCAATTTCCTCCACGACCTTTGAAACAACCTAATTACCCCCCCCCCCCCCCCCCGACCCATAAGCTAACTCCGACTTACCCCACAGACCCTGCCATCATCTTTAACTTTATTGGAGTTAATTACTTGAGTTAAACTTGGGTTTATCAAATCAAAGAAAAAACAACGATGGAACTTCATCCTCTTCCTCTACCCAATCAAACGGGAAGCTGCAGAATACCTGGAGGGCGACGGTAGTGCCCTTCCGGACACTAACGATGGGAAGATGGCTGGAGATGAGAGAGGGGTAGACCACGACCATACATCAAACCCTAACGGCAGAGGCGGTGACAATGCTCAACCAATCCATGTCGGAAGCGCCCAAGTCCATCTTTCAGAGCCCACCCCCAACAGTAATGGTGTCATCCCCGGTGCGTCGAAGTCCAAAAACAACGCTAGATCCGATCCGAACCAACTCCCCAACCCTCGGCAATGGCAGTGCGGACGAGCGTCTCCCAATTCCCTTTGGACCTGGATGCCCAGGGGTCGTCGGGCCTCCCCTAGGGGCTCACACTCACCTCCTTCTGACGCCCAGGATGCCATCATCCTCTTCCTTCATCAATCTCCTCCTCCACGTTGAGGAAGGCTCCGTCCGCCCTCGCCTCGTCTATGTCACCGTCGTCGACCTCTCCTGTCTGATTCCACCTCTTTCTCTCCATAGTTGTCCGCAATTGAGGAGCAATCAGATATTCATGTTTCTTCTTGTTTATGCCTTTGTAGCTTCGGAGGAGTTTCTCGAGCTTGCGAAGAGCACACTTCTCGCAACGTTGGAAGGTACGGTGGTGCAATTGTGATGCTTGAGATGTTGAGATGATTCTATTCTGTAGTAGTTCTTGTTTTAATGTTTGGGGATCATTGGCTGCACTGGTGTCGGGGTTGTTGTTTGGGTTGTCAGCGGTGAAGAACATTTTCGTGCAGCTGTAGTCTGAGGAGGGGATGATGGTGGACCTTGAGGATGCTATGCCACTATTGTCTTTTCTAGGACCGGTCTGTTACTCTTCGTGATGTTCGATTCTCTACATCTTTAACTTGTAGCAGAATACGCAAATGCATGCAAATGGAATAGCTAATGAAGACGATGGGGCTGGAGTGGCTGATGTGGGGGCTGATGAGATCGTGCTCAACGAGGACAAGGCGGAAGGCGACGTCTATCGTGCAGTTGTACCGGAGGTGGGCGAGGGAGGCGGATGTTGAGGAGGTGGGTGGGTGCTGGGTGTGGAAAGGGAGATGAGGAGGAGGATGAGAGGGAGTGGTACTCAGTGTAAATTTAATAAACAAAATGGGTATAATGTAAAAGAACATAACATAATATGGTTAGTTTTAATGGGTAAATGGATGGGGGTTAACCACAGGTCTGTAGGGTAATGTTTAGCAAATTTACGGGGTCGAGGGGGAATTAGGTTGTTTCAAAGGTCATGGAGGTAATTGATAAAGTTTATAGGGTCTGTCGGGTAAAAATACCATTTTATTTTACATTTTACGCACTTCCCTATTTATTAAAAATAAAAATTGCATGTTTATTTCTTGTTTGCTTTAGAAAATATAAAAATATATAAAATAATATTTAAAATTTCCAAAGAATACCAGTTGTTTATTATTATACTTTGTACATCTAGACCAAAAATCCCAAAAAATAGAAAAAGGTAAAAAAGCTCCAAAATCATTATTAAAATTATAAAAAAATCCACAAAACCCTAAAAATTTTAATTTCTGTTTTATATTTTTGTTTATAAATGTTATTGAGTATTAAAATTAATTTTGAGAATTTTTGAATCCATTTACTAATTTTAAATCTCAAAACTTTGACCCATTTAGCGAGTCCTTAATTTTCTATATTTTAGACTTTAAAAATATCTAAAAATTAGCAACAATTCTTAAAAAATCGCAAAAACATAAGGAAAATATTAAAAATATAAAATTATCTAATTTTATAAAATTCAAATACTTTTAGATATATTTATAATTATAATATCTTATATTGTACAATATACCTTATATAACTATATATAATTAATATTACTATTAAGTATTATATATCCCTTATAAATATTTTAAATCCTTTAAAAAAATAAAAAGGAATGTTCTTTAAGTATTTTCTGATTTTTGTATAATCATTATATATTTTATATTATATATCACGCATATTATACATAGAGGTTAATAGGGCTGCCCCCTGGGGGTAGCCAACATGGCTGCCCCCACGCCATTTTCGGCGCTTTTTTTATTTTTTTTTCAAAAAATGTCGCCATGTATATTCATCCCTATATCCCTCCTACATGTCATTCGAATTTCGTCGGAAACAGAGACTCCTACGACCTCCATCTAGACAATCATTTTTTAACGGTAACATGATTTTTTAAATCGACACCATCAAGATGGAGGCCGTAGGAGTCTCTGTTTCTGACGAAATTCGAATGGCATGTAGGAGGGATATAGGGATGAATATACATGGTTTTATTTTTCAAAAAATAAAAATAAAAAAACGCCCAAAATATGGGGCGGGGCAGCCATGTTGGCTGCCCCCAGGGGGCAGCCCCATTAAATCCTTATACATATTACATATATATATATAATTATATATATATATCTATATTATATATTTTAAAAAAAGAAATTACAAATCAGGAAATTATTAAAATAATATATATACATGTTTATTTATATATTTTTCAAAAATAAAAAACCATAAAAACATTAATTGATTAATTTGGTGAATATTGTACGAATACATATAATAATTATTCATTATTTATTTATAATTAATATACCTGCTAGACCGACTTGTCTCCTTGTGTTCGACCCCTACTCTGTTTCTCATTGTACACACATTTATTGCTGGGTATAATAAATTTTGATTCATACGCACTGCTTTGATTGCTACATTCTTATATGGGATTTTTATCCCATGAACCCTATAAATATTGTAAATGACATCTTGATGAATCTTCATTTCATCATCTTTATTCTATCATTTTGACCTTAAAAACCTAGCTAATGCATGTAAATAACATTAATTTTTACAAAAAATAACATTAATCATTTATTGCATTTATTGTAAAAAATATAGTTTTTATTGCCAAAATTATAGAATAAAGAGAAGAAAAGAAAAATAATAAAATATCAAAGATATTTTATGATCGTAAACCTTGATACCAAGTTAAGAAATTAGTTGGTCAACCAGGAATAAAGTAGGGGGGGGGGGTAAGGGCGAACAATACAATAAAAACCAAATTCTTTTATTCATTCAATAAAGTGTTTTGGCACACATTTTATTCTTTATTATTTATACATCAAATGAAGAAATTTTAAACATAAAAGTTATAGATAATAATGTAAATAAAAATACAAAATTGAGTATGTACAAAAATAATATATAGTGTTCATTTTCTACACAAAATAAAAAGCCAAAATCTCAATTTCACATACCCCATATCTTCCAAATAAAAACTCAAAATGTATCAAAATCACCTCTAATGTATATAACTTTTAATAAGCTACTTAATGGATGCGGTCTCATATTTTTTCGAGTTAAGATGTGAAAGTTAGGTTTTGGGACCCCCATTGTGCCATATACCCGAATAAAATATTCGTTTTATTCATTCTTTATTTTCTCTATCATTTTATATTTTTATAAATTTACATATATTATTTATAATATATGTACATATTTAGAATAAAATAAAACCATAATAAACATTCAAATAAAATAAAATAAAATAAATGCATAAATAAATATACAATACATATACCTACATATTACATACCCTTATTTATTTGAGTATACAAAATATATCATAAAAATATAAAAAATATATTTGTGTGCATAAAAATAATTTGTAAATATATAAAATAAGATAATAAAATAATAAAATAAAATATACAAAATAAAAATAAAATATACAAAACATAGATGAATATACCTATAAATATACCATTAAATATTAAATTGTAATAAATAAGACCAAAAAATAAAAAAAATCATATTAAAATACTACATTAAATAATAAACCTTTTTTATTTTATAATAAAAAATTAATAAAATCGTTCACTATATTTATTTAATTAATTTCTATTAATTTAGGTAGTTTTGTCCTATAGTGCACTACTTGGATCAATCGGGTCCCTCCGATGGTTGACCCCTGGTCAACTATCCCCCTGGCCCTTTGATTTGATACACATGTTGAATTCCTTGATTTTACGCTATTTTCCCGCTCGATCTGTCCTTCAATCACGATCGCTTCCTTCAGAGAAAATCATAATTAACCTTCCATGTTTCACGCCGAGCACTTGGATTACTTGTACATAGCTTTGATTTATCACAAACCACCAGTCAATAAGGGTGCCCTAACATGTTGATAAATAACAACCTCCTTCCTCCATCACCATTTTGGTCATTTCCCAAACTCTAGAGCCACATGTCTTCGGCTTAGTGCGTATCCCCGTGACAGGGGGAGTCCCCTAAAGCTTTGCGGCAGTTGGAGGGTGAAGTAGGTGCACCCAGGCGGCCGTCGCCGGCCAACTCTGCTCCCTGGCATCAAAACCAGGTATGAGCTGCGCGTTTTATACTTTTTAGATAGCTTTTAATCCCCGCCTTTTTATTATGCATTTAGTTTAGTGGTTAGCCTAGCGAATTAGCTTAGTAATCCCATATCGTAGTTCACCAGTAACTTATTCACCGTACTTCCGCCTGTCATCGACCCGACTTCAACCTCGCCTTCACCGCCCTTCTGGTTCTCCACCTCTCAGCCGCCGTTGACCAACCAGAACCCCCCTTGGTTCTGTGAATCAAAGCTCTTCCCCCACCACACGCCGTAGCTTCGTCGCCCACCTCATCCTTCGTGCATTTCAGCTTTACACCTGGTTGAGGAGAACCCCCTCGTGCCATACATCTTCTATGTGCAGGTCATGAGTGCAACAGAGCCTTTCTGGGCTCACATCGATGCGACCTGCAGGTTCCCAAGTTGCCCAACTTCTTCGAGCTCGTCAGGCCTCTCCATAGAGTCTTGGACCTTCTCGCGACCATCTACAGTTGCGGAGACCCTCCCCGGATTTGTGGATCCCAACGCCATTGCAAAAGACCATCGTGAGAAGGAGGAATCTTTGATTGAAGGTTGGAGAAGGCATTGTTCTTCCCTGTTCTTCGTCAACAGCAGCTACCGTTGGATTGCGGGCGTGCTTCCAGATCAAGCCTCAATCGTCCGATCTCTGGAGCCAGTGCCGTAGGATCCTCATGCAGGATATGATTGTGATCGTTGAAGTCGAAGCATCATCAGCTCCTCTAGAGGCGACGCGTGGCAAGCGGGTCGCATGGATCGCACCTGTTATGGGGTAAACTTCACATCTAACCCCCATTTTATGTATTTATTAATTAGTTTTGTAAATAAAGTGTAACGTGTAAATAAAATGGGAATTTTGCATACGAACCCATGTATTTCTTATGTATTACACTTGATTTTTTCCCATGCCAAGTCATGTGCAGACCCACGTGAGTGGGAAAATTACACGTTATGCCCTACCATTTTTGTTTATTGTTAAATATTTCAATAAAATTTTAATTACGTTGTATATTTATGGCATTATTGCATTTGAGCCCTCATGTTTATTTTACTTGCAAATATGTCCCTGTTAGGACATGTATTTTTATGCCTTTCATCGATTTATTATAAATAGCTATTATGCTCCTAAAAAATCGTAAAAAATAGGGATAGATGCCTGGTAGCATGTACTTTCACACCATGATTTTTTTGCATTTTTGGGCATTTTAACTATTTATTAAAAATCAAAAGGAGCCCATTTTTGTTCTGTCTAGCTTATAAAATACCAAAAAATAAAAATGTCTTGAAAAAATCTAATATATATATTACCTATTTTATAATATTTTAACTACAAATAAAAAACCACTAAAAATGGAAAGAAAGTAACTACTAATAATTGAAAACCCCCAAAATCATTTATAAAAATCTAAACATAATAAAAAAATCCAAAACTATGTTTTTTCTATTTTCTAATTTTCTTTATATAAATATTTAAATATTAAAATTTATTTAAGTAATTTTGAACCTTATTTGCAATTTTTACCATTCAAATCAATTTCGTGTATTTATCTAATCCCTAATTTGGGATAATTTTGATTTTAAAAATCCGTAAAATATAGCAAAAATCCATAAAAATTACAAAACATTAAAAATATTTATAAAATCTAAAAAATAATTTATATCCTGAATTTTATTTATACTGACTAGTATTTATAAATATATTACTATATTGTATATATAGCCTTATATATCCTATATATATGTATTTAAAAGAAAAGGAAATATAAAAGTTTGAAAACATAAAAAGAAATGATAAGATTATAAAATATAAAATAAAATAAAAAAATAAAACAAAAAAATAAAAATATAAAATATAAAATAAAAACCCACAAAAACAATAAAAATGGACAAGAGGATAAGAACAAATTTTGTGCGCATTATTTTGCCCCCATCTACCGTTTGCTCCCCGAGTTCGATCTCTACAAATGCTTACATCTATACACACTTGATGTAGAGTTGTTATAAATTTTAACTCCACTTTTTTAATATTTATTGCTTGATTCGTATTGTGGGTTTATTGTTGATTGATGAGGATTTCGTCTAAGTCGCTTCGATGACTATTGGTCCGCCTTGTGGGTTGACAAGACCTCAATAAAATCTCTGTTATCACCTCTATTACCTCTGAAACATCGAAATTCCTCCCTCGATCCCGTAAACTTGCTAACCATTACCCCACAAACCCTATGGTTATGTTCTATCCTTTTACCCGTTAAAACTAACCAGATTCTGTTAAAAAGTGTTGCGTGTTACCTGTTTAGCAAATTTACAAAAAATACCATCCGTCTTCTTCCCTACCCATCCGCGACCTCCACCTCCTCCCCTCCCCAACCTCCTTCAGGTCGTCGCCCAGCTCCCCGACCTCCGCCTCCTCCCCTCCCCAACCTCCTCTAGGCCACTGCCCATCTCCCTGACCTACGCCTCATCCCCTCCCTAACATCCTCCAGGCCACTGTCCCCTCCACGGCCTCCGCCTCCTCCCCTCCCTAACCTCCTCCAGGCCACCTCCCACCTCCCCAACCTCCGCCACTTCCCCTCCTCAGCCTCCTCTAGGCCGTCGTCCCTGGAGGGGTGATGAATCTCGTATTCATCGTATTAAAATTCAATTATTAAACTCCTAGTTTAAACAAATCAATAAAAATCACTTATAATTCCTTATTATTATATGTACATAACTATGTATCATTAACATTATATTTATTGTATCTAATTACTATTATTTTATTTGTTTTTAATTCTCATTAAAAACTCATAAAAAGTAGGATAATTGATTGTTTATAATTTCTATAACCTTTAAAAGAAATAAAAAAATACAAAAGCATCTCAAAAATAAAAAAACTGTATTTTTAACCCATTAAAAATACACCTAAAATACTCTTTGTACAAATGACCTCTTTTGGCCTTTTGTCCAACATGAAACTCGTAGATCTCATCGAGATCTAAAACTTTCATGTTTTGACTTTTATTTCTAATTTTACCTTTAACTATTTCTTTTTTATTTTTCTAGGTTTTTCAATTTTCTGATTTTTTTTGTGCAGCCACGTGGCATCCTCGGGGCCACCCACGTGGCTGCATCCCCTCCTCGCCACCCGACCTCTCCTGGGCAGTCCGATACCCTCCCTCCCGCCTGGATATTCATTGTCCACTCCCTCTTTGTTTCCAGCCAACAGATCGCCCATGAGATTTCATCTCATCCACCCACTCCCGATTGCATCTCAGCCATAAGATTTAAATCGCATCCAATGGCTAAGATTGCATGAAGAATCCTAAAAATGCCCTGCTTAAATGCGTAGAATATCAAGTGCTTAAATGAATGTGTCGTTTCGTTGTAGGTGGGCAATTGGAATCGATCAAGAAATAACCACACAAAATTAGTCAATTTTAATCAATGCGGTTTTTTATTTATTTTACTTGGGCAAGTCCCAAGGTCGATCATAAGGAGGCAAAGGAACAACCTAGAATTTTGTCTATCAGATTTCGTGCACAGTTTCGAAGCAGCCATCTTTTTTTGTATTTTTAATGCAAGTTAGTATGCAAAATGCAAATTAGGCCAATTTTAAGGGCTAGAAAATGATTAGCAATCAAACGACATCCAAAAAATGTGAAATTTGACCAAGATGACAATTATGATGAAATGAATGCGTTATATTGTTTTTGGAAATTTTGGATGCAAGATGAATTTTCTATGAATTTTTGAATGCAAACAAAGTTAATTTCAGTATTTAATTATAATAAATATTAAGCCTAATTATTATCAAGGGATAAAATTATCCAAGATCTATCACCAGGTGATGGATTCAAAAAAATCCTAAACCTCAAAAATATAAGAACTAATACCTACTAAAAATAAATATCAAAATATGCAAAATGGTTTTTAGAAGGCAAAAGATGCATGCAAATGCAATTCTTTTTGGGCATAATGTAAAGACAATTAGTTCTACAATCTATGATTTTTTTGGCAATTTTTAGAGCTACGGTTAATTAGTTATGAATTTCAGAGCACAAAATGGGAAAGTATGCAATTTTCTACAAAATAATTAACTAATAATTAACCACAGTTCACAAAAATGTCAAACATATGCCATGATGTAAAGAATACATTTAAGATGATAGAGGAATACAGGGGTACTTATGCAATAAATATGAAAATGCAGTAGAAGGGATGTAAATACCGATAAGTAGGGGGGCTCTGCAAAATGACAGGGGGTCACGTGCGTAGCACGTTACCTCTAGATAACTGGGCTTCTGTACAAATCACGAGGAGTGCGATCGGTGCCTTGCAATTTTTTTCCCACGTGACCCGTGGGTCTTTGGTGTAGATTCGACAAGTTTCAGGGGCTTTGATGAAATTGTCCCCTCCCATCATGTGTCTCGCACGCGGGGAGGGTCTCGGGCCTCATTGCCTGGCGGAGCAGCGGAAGGGAGAGGCAAAGCCGAAGGTGCCGGCGAAGCTTGTTGGCGATGGCTCGCTAAGTACTGTGGAGTGGGCAAGGCCGGTGAAGGCGCTTCAGCTACTGGCGTATATGGTGAGGCGCGAGGAGCTACAGTGGTGGTCGAGGGGCCGCTGGAGTTGCTATGGAGGTTGTCGATGGAGCCTTGGCGACGGAGACCTACAGATGAAGCGGCTAGCCGACGATCAAGACAGAGAGCTTAGAGGTTGTTAATGAAGACATGGAACCGGTGGAGGATGGCGTTGATGCAAATGAAGTCGGAGGCTCGACGGCAATAGCCGGAGCAAGGCAGTAAAGGCGAAGGTTGCCGCTGCAATGAGGGGGAATCCCTCCGATCTCACCCATCTGTCGAAGAACATTGCCAATGGCGCTGTCACCGCCGGAGGAGAAATTCTCTTTGAGCCGTGTGGATGGGCGGATGCGTGAGGACGGGGCGGCGGTGCAGCTTAAATAGCATGAGGAGGGTGCGAGGTTAGGAAGGGGATTCGATGACGGTGGAGGCGGTCTTCTATCGACGAGGGAGACAAGATCAAATCGGAGATTTGATGAGGGGAATCGGGAAGGCGGAGACCGGCGAGAGATTCGTGGTCTTGGGGCGACGATTTGATTGGAAGAGCGGCGACGAAATCACCGGGTGGAGATTGCGGAGAGGAGCGGCAGAGCAATTTGGGAAAGAAGGGGGGAAAGACGAAGACTAGGGGTCGTCCGATCGCTTGAGATCAGACGGCCCTTATCGCACCATGTGGCAGCAATTTGGGAGGTCGGCAGATAACGTGCGTGGCATGTGCGCCACATGTGCGGTGGTTTTTATTTTTTTATATAAAAACGGAATAAAAAATAAATCCAAAAATGGGTGACACATGGCGGCTCCAGGACCTGCCACGTATCAGCCCCACAAAATTAAAATTAAATACATTAATAAATACGTAAAAAATATTAAACAACTCGGATCAAAAAAGTTTCTTTACAAAAATTGCTCGTCTCGATGAGATCTACAACTTTCATGAAGGGACCAAAATCAAAATCGATCATTTCTGCAAAGTGATATTTTGGGGTATCCCATGTACATAGAATACCATGATTTTTGGGTTTTATATTTTTTTGTTATTTTTAAACCAGATAAAAATCCGAAAAAATATGATAAAAAAAAAGATAAATATTTACACATTAATCTATTTTTTGGATTTTTATTTATTAAGAAAAGAAGAAATAAAATAAAAGATGAAAATCACACTTTTTGTACAGACAATTAGTGAAGACTCGGACTTAGATAGATTCTTTGATTTCAAGCTCAGTTTGGATTTGGATTTTTGTGCATTTTAATAAAACTTTCATCAAAGAAGACAAATGAAAAAGAAATAAAATAAAATGGGTTAATTATGCACTTAAAATAATAGGTCAAAAACCGCTAAAGTACCAAATGTACAAAAGAGGCCCAAAACCCAACTTTCACACATGAGCTCCGATTCACTTGAACTTGGTCTTGTTTTGAAGGTATTTGAATGTACATTAGTTCAAAAGTGGGTAGGATCAAAATGGACACTGGATGGGGAAAATATAAAGGGTTTAGTCTGGAATTCCTAGAACTAGGGTATGGGTTTTTGGTCCACTTTTTGGTTACTGATTTTTTTGTATTTTTTATTTATTCTTGTTAGTGATATGTACACCGTGGAGGTGATTTTGGGTCAATTGGAGTTAGCATGAATTAGTTAAAAATCAGGGAAGTTAGGCTATTTATAGGTCAATTTTGGCTGGGATTTTTGGCTTCTTATTTTGTACGAAATAAGTGATAAAATGCAATTCTTATCAGAACATACATGAATGCAAATTGTGCAGAATAAATGAAGAAATGCTAATGATTTTCAGGGATTAGATCTTAATTAATCACTTTTAGAGTGATGAATCTGAGATTCATCATCCCCCTATACTTAAACCATGCCCGTCCCTGGGCATCAAAAGAAATGTCATGAGGTGAAATGAGATTGGGTTCCAAACCAAGACCATGAGCTGAAGGTGAAAATGAAACTATAATCGACCTTTGGATTATTAGTTTGGCGGAACTTCTGCGAGACTTAGAATTTTGAAATCAACAGCCTTCAAGTTTTACACATCATTGTCACAGTTTCGGCTCAAAAGTCATCTTAGATCAATCCCCTTCCCAAAGCATACCCTATGAGCATTGAACAATCGACTCATGTGTGTGAAAGATTTTAGCTCTACCCTTCCAGAATGTCGGACTCACATGCAAACCTCCTCTCCAGTAACTCATCCTCGGGGAGTCAGGTATTTCCTTCTAAGCTCTGTCGCACTGGGTTCACAATCGAAATGGGGGAGAAGTTAGAAGAAGGAAAAAGAACAGGAGGGTGGCCAGTGTAGTCACCTCTCCTTGTGAAGCTGGCCAGTGTAGCCGAGTCTCCACCAAGATCTGAATGTTTTCTTGAAGCTTGGACCTTTTTGGTCATATATTTATTTGGTAGAATGCTTCTTTGTATTTGGATTTTTGGTGGTTCTCCTTGGATCTTGTTATGCCTCTACGGATATAGAATCTTTTTTTCCGTAAATGTTTTGGGGTCTTAGAAGAAATTGTGCCCAGCTGTCCATCCCTTTTCCGAAGCTTTATTTCAACCAGTACTCCGGTCTTTAGATGTCCACACTACCAGAAAAGAAACTCACACAGATTTCCAACATCCCGTCTGAGTTGAGCTAAATGCATAGTGCGAGAGTACAAATTAATTCCTTATTCCAGAGTTGTACCCAGAATGAAGAGACCTGGTTAGACACTAAGAGTCAAACGTTGCACATTGTCATGTGGAACTCAAAGAGTTAAGTTAAAGTCCTAAAGTTTCTAAAATTCTATTTCTCGGTGAAGTTCCTCTGAAAATTAGGTGGATTAAGGTCAAGTCCAGATCACTCTCAATTTCTGCTCATAACTCGGTTCAGAACCCAAGGACTTTTCACAGATGAATGTAGTGCTGGATGAAGTGTAGGTGTGTGAAATGCAAACACATTTTTATTGTGAATTTTTATGCAAGGGACTTTTTCCTTTTTTTTGAAAAGTTTTTTAATGCAAAAATGAATAAGAAGCCTTTTTTCAAAAATTTTAGGTTGGACGCGGTTAGTAGCAAAACTTTTTTTCTTTTTCTTTTTATTTTTTTGTCAAGTTAGTTACCCACCCCGTAAATACATATAGACTTACGCGAAAGTACGAGATATGGGTAAAATATATACAAAGTATATACACACACCCCCTATACTTAGCGAGTGTTGTGTCCTCAGAGCACAAGAAGCGTAAAGAAGACATAGCTCGGGCTAAGCGTAAGAGAATGAAAGAAAAAGAAAAAGAATAAGATACATCGATCCGCCCCCCTATACTTAGGCAGTGAATAGGCTAAGTATAAAAGAAGAGCGAAAAAATGAGGTGGTTGGGATATGTGAATGAGGAGAGTATCCACAGATGGGTATCGGTTCCCCTATACTTAGGCTCTGGTCAGCCTAAGTGTAGAAGAAGGGCAAGAATGGAACGATTCTGAGGAGAGAATGGTATGTATAGATGGCATTGGTCCCCCCTATACTTAGGCCTTGGCCTAAGTAGAGGAAGGAGATGTACAGGGATACCGATGTGGTCGGGAGGGAGGGTGGGTAGCCGATGATTAAGGCGGTTTTCGACCGATCTTTTTGTGAGCCTGCGGTGGGCGATCGTAATGATGAGAAGGAGATGATGCATATGATTCCCAACTATTATTAGTGTTATCCTCAAAGAAATCATGTTGGATAGTAGATGAAGCATTGAGTCAGATGAAAGGTAACCATCATCGGAGTTATCCTCAGAGAAATAGTATTTGAAAGTGGACACACTCCATATATTCTTGTCTTTTAGTTTCTTCAGTTGTTTTCTCAGAATTTGTTCCTTCTTGAGATCAAGCGATTTGTCCTCGGATGAATACTCTGAAGCACCAGTCTCAGTCAGCTCATAAGAAATAATTCCAGTGTATTTGATGAGAGCAGGAGCAACGGCTTTATATGAATAATAGTGAGGAATGTGAGTCGTCCAACGGGAATCGAAGTTTGGATCCTTGCGAAGGTAAGGTTTTAAGACCGCCGAACAAACTTCACTCATGTAGATTACCTTTTCCAAACCTGATGAGGAATCATCAGACGATTCCTCTTCCGGAAGGTCAATGGTGACTTTCTTTTTCGATGAAGGAGTAGTCATTTTGTTTCGTGAAGCTGTTGGTCCACTTGAGTCTCCAAATGAGTAACCATCAAAAATTTTCTCCTTGGTCGGTGTTTGTCCTGCGTGTTTGTTCTTAGTCTTATGGATGTTGGTGCACTCCTGAGTTGTAATGATTTGGTCAAGGTATTCAGAGTAGGTCGACACAGGGTGCGACCATGCATAAGTCTCAGGATCATATAAGAAATACTTTTCTATTGTGAGATCCGCAAGAATTGAAATAGTGGGGAGAGTCTCAGCGTGTTCGTTCTCAATTGACTTGATGTTGGAGCATTCCTGTGTCGAGTTGATTTGATCTAGGTAGTTAGAATAGGTTGACCCAGAGTGCGACCATGCATAAGTCTCAGAATCGCATGAGTCATATATTTGATTTTCCATGGTGAGAGTAGCTGAGAATGGAGCAGGAGGGAGAGTCTCTAAACCAATAATTTCATCAACAACTGCTATTTCAGGTGTAGCAATGGGGTAGGGATCTTCTACCGCTTGATGGTTACGGTTGTCGAGGGCTTCGAGGGTAGCATCAGAAAATCGTGGTTCCTCAAAGACTTGGTGAGATCGAAGTGCTTCCAATGCTATAAAATTGATTTCCCGAGTCTCATACTCAATAATTGCCTTAACCAATGCCAAGAATGGCTTTCCGAGAATAATTGGAGATCGGGTGAATTCTCCTTGATGCTCAATAATAATGATCGTGAAGTCCACTTTGAGCGGAGCACCTTGGAATGTAATGATGACTGAAATGGTTCCTCTTGGCCGCTTTATCGATCGGTCAGCCAACTGAACGATCTCTCGTATCTTCCTGATAGGTCCGAGTTTGAGTTCGTGAAATACAGAGGTCGGGAGGATAATGATTGGTGAATCGTCATCAATTCAAGCATGGGTAAATTATGTCTTTGATTCCACAGTCAAATCTGGGAAATCGCTTCACTATGCGGCTCTTGGTTTTTCTCCTCAACACCAAGGAGGAGGCCATTGACAAGATATGTCTTTCAGTCTTTGTTCTTATCCTGACTGACTTTTTCATCATCAATTTGTCCTTTACAAATCATTTGAGGTCGGGGAAGTGTTCAATGGCCTGTATAAAGGGAAGTTCAAAAATCAATATTTTCTCCAGTGTTTTCCGTAAGGCAGGATCCAAATTTTTCAGATCTTCTTCAGTCTCAATTTTTATGAATTTTTCAGAATTTTCATTTTTTGGATGTTTTTGAATATTTCAATTTTTTGGTATTTTCTGTATGGTATGGTGATGTGGTGTTTTCCGTAGATTAGAAGGAGCTTTGATGTTCCGAGTAAGGGTTAGAGGCATATTCATGACTAGGGGAGTAATATGCAGAATTTTCGCTATCAAAGTTGTCCCTAAGGTGAACATATTCTCTAGATTTCTGAATATCCTCGGGGTTCTCAATATTAGATCCAGTTATTTCATCTTCCGCTTTCGTATCCGAGAAACCATAGAATGAAATTATTCAGTCGGTGAGCTTTCTAAATTTCTTCTCCATTAATTCATACCTCTTATTTATCCTCGAAATGTCATCCTCAAAAATATATGTTCTTGAGATTCAGTAATTTCATCTTTCCATTTTCCTATATGAGCTGGAGAATAGTCTCTTGGAATATCCAATTTGTGATCGTTATTTTTCGAAAATTCCATGCATGGTCATCGTGCTTTGGAAGCATGACATGAATTTGAAGGTAAGATGTATACTTTGTGAAAGCATATGATCTATACCAAATTCCAATGACCAAGAATGAGAAACTTAGTGATCAAACCCTGAAGATGACAGTGTAAAAGTGATCTATATCTTCAGGATGATCATAGGTCTTCCAGTATGCAGGATGTACAGGTGTTGGGAATACCTGAGGGTGATGTGATCATAAACGATTGTATAACCATGACGCTTCCATTACGAGGGAGTGATGAAACCGATTTGTATTTTAGTGACTCCTCTCAGTAGAGAAGTGACCTAATCTTAGTCCATGTACTGGACATTGATCTGAATAAGATTCAGACACAATGAGAAGATTAGGTTTACGATCTTGATTTAATCAAGCATCTATGGGAGGTCCCTAAGATACATATTTGAGATGTGATCTCAATATCCAAGTCACTATACGTGGAACAATACAATCGCCATGTCCTTATCTCCAAGTATCTGAGGAGAAATCGCATTATTCTTGAAAAGGTTCAAGAATAATTCCATAGATCCAAGCATTAAGAAATTGATAATTAAATGTGATTTAATTATCTCGATGTGTGTGGAAATTATCCAATATAATTAAATGTGATTTAATTATTGTTGATAAGAATAATGTGGATAGCAATATCCAATTATTCATAATATATTATAAATGTGATTTATAATGTATTAGAGAGAGCTAATTATAATTTATATTTGTTAATTAATTATTGATATATATTGGATACACATTGTGTAATTAATTGAAAATGTAAATTATATTTTGTTTTGGGTTGTGAATGTGATTCACAAATTTCCAATGGTAAGATTGCAATATTCTCAAAATTAATTATGAATTATTTTGGAGAATAAATCACAACAAAAGTTGTTGTATTAAATAAAGGAGATTTCCATGGAGATATGCAATCTCATGAAATCTCATGAGATTGCTCCCACTTGTAATCAAGTGGACGACCACCATAACCAATATGGAAATGGGTGGCCGTCCACCATGATACATGGGGAGTAAATCTCCATGTTGGTAATCTCTCTTATTTGATTGGTATAATTTTCAGATTGTTGTATATTTGATTTGTAAAATATATTTGATCTAAATTAAATCATAAGTTGTTGGTTTTTACCAACAACAATCTTGACCATTGGATTAGAGATAAATCAATCTCATCCATTGATTTTATGTGTCCCATGGATTGAGATCTATGGATCCCAAAAGCCTATAAATAGAAAGGCATACCATGCTCTCTAGGTTATGCTTTTGAAGCACATCTCTCATTCTCTCTTCTCTCCCACACGTCAACTCTCTCTCTCTCTCTCTCCTTGGTGGCCATCCACCAAACCCTAGAGGAGGAGGCTGTCGACGCCCTTGCCATCGCGGAGCCGCTTCGACGATCTTCGGTTCTCCGTCTTCTTGGAGTGCTATACTCACGAAGAAGACATTGGATCTCGTACGACGAGATCATGAGTTCACCGTGCTTGGATATCTTGTTGGATTGTGAGGATCACACGACTCATCCCCGCGCTCGTAAGCTTCTTCTCCGACGATCGGACTTGAGACAGGAGGTCTCTTTTCGTAGAGACTCGATCAACCATGCTTCAAGAGGTATTCCTTTATACTTGTTATGGTTCTAGATGAAATAATCTGAGAATCGTTCTTGGATCATGTGGTTTTATCGCATGAAATTTTTTTAAATTCCGCTGCATAGAACAACTAGTTCGACTAGTCGTTCTTCGTCGTATTCGATACGACGCTCATGCTTCCGTGATGAACTTTAGAATTATCCCATATCTTTCAATTGGTATCAGAGCCTTAGGTCGAAGGTTTTAGATACGATCCGCAAACCTAGGACGACTTGGTTCGTTGAGGTCACGAAAGTTTTTGTCGCATTTGATTTTTGCACTTCTGTTTAGTGAATAAATTCGGCCCTGTTTAAATTGGTTAAACACGAATTAATCACTTGGATTTTGTTCCCCATTAAATAAGGAAACCATAGGATCTGAGTTTACGTAATTTGTATTCCGTTTGCTCGAGATATGGTTGTTTTAATGAACATGTGTTCACTGTTGCGGGAACTGCAAATCTTAACATGATTAATGAGTTAATTACTGTTTTGATCTGCCTTGAAATGCGTGAAACATCACTTAGGTTCTGTCCTAAATCAAATTAGCAACCTTTGAAAATTAATTTTGTCTAATTTTGGATTTAAATTGATTGAGATATGCTAATTTTAGTAAGTAGGGGTCACTGCTGAAATTACAGTCCTAATCAAGAATCATGTGATTGTTAATTAGTAAAATTAACTGTTAATTTCATGGAATAATTATGGAAAATATTTGAGAAATGTTTAATGATGATTATTTCCTTAATTGACTTGGCCTCAACCAATAAATTGATTAGATTTGATCTAGATCAAAATTGGAAACACAATCATCAAACTCCTTGCTTAAATAGGATTGGGAATTTGTCTAGCAAATTTCCTTATAATAAAAAATATTTTGATTATTACTATATGGTATAATTTCGGTTGAAGAACCGATGATCATCTCAAGTACAAAGTGATTGACTCGGTATTATTTCTTCCTGAGGCGGATATGGTTGTTAGCCATGTGAGCCCGAGGCGAACCATTCTTACAATAAGTGTTATTGTAATAAGTATGTTTTATCAATAAAAGTTATTGATTGTTCACTCCCTTTTTGACATTAAGTGAATTAATGCACTATAAGGTCCCTCTGTACAAAGGAGATGTACCATGGCCGTCTTGATAATCATATAGTTTTTGATTCATTAAATGAATCACAGAGGCTGGTGTTTGGATGAATATCTAATGGGTTAGATAGAGGATTCATCAAACACCGTCAAATGATTATTAAGAGATGATCTCCAGCCTGAGTAGGAGATGGCAATCCTTTCTCACATAGGCTGATATCTGACCGACATCTCGATGCAAGTCCTTTACATGGGAATAGTGATTCGGAGGTGTCAGATTAGTTAAGTCAATGGTTGACTTAGCGAGATCGAGATAACCTAAGTCCTATGTTGAATACTGTCACAGCATAGGCACACATCCTCTGACTAGAGATAGATGTGTTACTATATGTCTGAGTATGTACATTTGGCAGACCATTAGGTTGATGACCTAATCAAGGTCTATACACCGGTGAGCTGATGTGCATATAAGGGCATATGAGTAATACGATATCTCAAAGGGATCATACAGGTTCACTTATGAACCGGAAGACATGAGCTCACTCATGAGGTATTGGGACCGATCAAATTCCATGCATGGTCGTCGTGCTTTGGAAGCATGACAAGAATTTGAAGGTATGATATATGCTTTGGGAAAGCATATGATCGATACCAAATCCCAAATGACCAAGATTGAGAAACTTGGTGGTCAAACCCTGAAGAAGACAGTATAAAATAGATCTTCATCTTCAGCTTGATCATTGGTCTTCCAGTATGCAGGATGTGCAGGTATTGGGAATACCTGAGGGTGACGTGATCATAAACGCTTGTATAACCATGACGCTTCCAGTCCGAGGGAGTGATGAAATAGGTCTGGATTTTAGTGACTCCTCTCAGTAGAGAAGTAACTTGATCTTAGTCCAAGTGTTGGACATTGATCTGAATGTGATTCAGATGCAATGAGAAGATTAAGTATACGGACTTGATTTAATCAAGCATCTATGGGAGGTCCGTTAGATCTGGATTTGAGATGAGATCTCAACATCCAAGTCACTATACGAGGAACAATACAGTCGCCCTGTCCTTATCTCCAAGTATCTGCGGAGAAGGCACATTATTCTTGAAGGAGTTCAAGAATAATTCTTGTGATGAATTTAGTATCCAAGCAAGAAGGTCTTGATAATTAAATGAGATTTAATTATCAAGTACAATATGAATGGGATTCATGTTGTGAGAATGATTGTCCAAGATAATTAAATGAGATTTAATTATCAAGGATGAGCAGATCGTGGATAGTGATATCCATAATATCTGTGTATATTATAAATGGGATTTATAATATAAGAGAGAGAGAGAGAAATATTGTAAATAGCATTTGTTAATTATTAATGTGGATTGGATTCACATTAATTAATTAATTGGAAATGTAATTTACAAATTAGTTTGGGATGTGAATATGATTCACATATTCTTCAATGGCATGATTGAAATATTCACAAATTAATTTGGAATTAATTTGGTGGATATTATTGCAATAATAGTTATTGCAATTAATTAAGAAATAATAAGATAAATAAAAGGAGACAAAATTACCACCAAAATTAAAGGTGGCATCACCTATGACTTAGTCATCAGGTGGCGCCTCCTATATTTTAGGAGGTTTGTTGTCTCTTCTTTTTTGTTATCATATTATCTCTTAATAAATTAAGTTAGGTTAATTAAATTGTGTTGATAATAATTCAACATATATTTAATTTAATATAAATTAATGTTGTTGGTTTTTAACCAACAACAATCATAGCTGTTGGATGACTCTTGGATTACAATGGCCGTTGGATCCATATGAGCCATGGATTGAGATCCATTGGATCCCAAACTAATATATAAGGAGGGTAGCCCTAGCCCTTGAAGGGTACACCAAGTAGACGCCTACTCTACTTCTCTCTCTCCTTCTCATTCTCGTCCTCTCTCTCTCCCTCTCATTCTCGTCCTCTCTCTCCCCCTCTCCATAAGGTAGCCGACCACCTTTATTGAGAAAAGAGGGAAGTTCTCGCCTTCGCCATCGACAACTAGAGGATCTCCTTCTTCTTTGGGGCTGCTTGATCTAGAGGAAGGCGACGGATTTCGTTGGATGAAATCAGGAGATTCGAGGCTTGAATCTTCGTCGAGGATTGCGGGAGTCACGCGTCTCATCATCGCACCCGCAAGTGCTGTCTCCGTGGATCGGACTTGAGACAGGAGGATCTCTTGCTTTAGAGATCTCGTGATCGCAACCACGCTTCGAGAGGTATTCGTAATACTTTGTGGTTTGATGAAACGATCCAAGAATTGTTCTTGTGACCATGTGGTTTCATCATATGATTTAAATTTTTAAATTCCGCTGCACCTTGCGACTAGTGCGACTAGTCGCTCCGATCGCATGAGATGCGATCGTCACGCTTCCATGATGCGCTTGAGGATTCTCCATATCCTTCAATTGGTATCAGAGCCTTAGGTTGAAAAGGGTTTTGGATATGATCCATGAACCAAGGATGACTTGGGTTTGAAAGAGTCGCGAAAGTTTTAGCGCATTTGAATTTTCGCACCTCTGTCTAATTGATTTTTTCGGCACTGTTAAATTGTTTAAACACAAAATATTCAATTGGATTTTGTTCTCCATTAAACAAAGAAACCATAGGATCTGAGTTTACTAAATTTAGATTTAATTTGCTCAAGATATGGTTTTTTGAATAAGAATGTATTCACTGTTGCTGGAACAACGAAATTAAACGTGATTAATTTGTTAATTATGGTTTTGACATGCCTCGAAATGCGTGAATTATCACTTGAGTTCTGTTCTAAATCAAGTTAACAATATTAGAAAACTAATTTTGCGAATTTTGGATTTAAATTGATCATGATAAATTAATTTTAGTGATTGGGGGTCACTGCTGGAAATTGACAAATTTGATCATGAACCTTGTGATAGTCATTCAAATATATTTGATGAAAATTAATTGTTAATATTCTGAAATGATTATTGATAAGTATTTGTGAAATATTTAGAGATGATAATCGTTTCATTGAATGACATCCCACTAACCATATTGATAAGATAGTTGATCTTGATCATTGGTTAATATGAAAACATCAACAAACATGGTTTGCATACAAAACCTTAGGTCATCCTACAATAGTTGTAAGACAACTTTTACATGCAAAACCCCTCTTGCTTGAATATGATTGGGGATTTGTTTAGCAAATCTCCTTATAATATAATCAAAATTGTTTTGATGTATATTATATGGTATAATTTCCATTGAAAGACCGATGAGCATCTCAAAGTACATGATGATCTATCTAGCATTATCCTTTCATGAGGTGGATATGGTGTCTAGTCGGAGATCGTTGGAGTAGCGGGTTGCAACGTATGTGGTCCGTCCCACTCTCGCCGGTACTGGCCATGACAGCGGGTAGGGACTGGATAATGCCGGAGAAATCAAAGTGTATTTTTCTAATTATTAAAATTCGAAATAATACGTACTTTGATATTATACCTACTATTCAAGTAAAATTCAAAGTTTGTTGATTGATAATAGGATTGATAGTTAATTTAATATGATTAAATTAATTATATCCTATTTAAACACTCTATTATGAATAGATGTCTATTTTACTTGGAAGAATTAATTATGTGAATATGATTCACGATAATTAATTATTTCAATTCGAATAAGAGGTGGAGGATTACATAAGTAACATCCATGGTCTCCCATCAAGGCAAAGAATTTCGTCACCAAAAGTTGTATATAGGAGACGCCTGTCCGAAGTGACAGATCTCATATACAATTATTTGGACCGGGTTCTTTGCTTCTCGAAAGAGTAAGGCCGTATACGTAGTGACCCCAATATCGGGTTCTCATATTATTGGGGTGATATTGGATTGCGTATAGCGAGTATTAAGCCTGTTGATGGTTGATTCAATTAGCAACAGGTTAACATCATCTTAGGGGTGGTGGGCCCGGGTGTTAAAGACCGAATTGGGAAATGCAAGTTGGACTTGCGAGGCGGAATGTGTTCCCGCTTCTCTTTATTTGAGTCACAGGTTCTCATATTATTAGGATGTGATAAAGATAGAGAGGAGATCCCAGATCTTGCTTGAGATATAGCGGTAAGTATATCTCTTACTTTGAAAGACGATTATGGAATAATCTTTCATAGTAGACATAGCAAGACAAATTTGATTTAAAATGCCTTAATCAAATGTTTTAGAATTGGATATGTAATTACTTATATATTCTAATTCAGTGCATTCTTAATTTCAGAAAATGAAGTCCATGAACCCACTGAGCAGGCTCCTAGAGGTCAATCATTTGACCGGACCAATTTATTCGGATTGGATCCGAAATTTGGATCTTGTCCTTTATGCGGAGCGCATCTCATATGTGTTAACCAAGGACAAGATTACAGATCCTCTGACTCCGTAAGATAAAACTTTTAATGAGAAATATGATGAAGATCATAACTTGGCAAGATGTTATATCCTTCGTTCATTATCCAATGTGCTTCAGAAGCAACATGTGGAAATGAACCTCTGCCAAGAAATCATGTTGAATCTGAAGGAAATGTTCGGTGACATCAACCACACACACCATTACAATGTGATGAAAGAGCTTATTCGCTGTAAGATGCAGGAAGGGACCTCTGTTAGAGAGCACGTGCTCAAAGTGTTTGGGTACCTCTCTGAATTGGAAACCCTGGGAACTTCCATGGATTCTAATATGCAAGCTGATTTCATTCTCCTGTCGCTCCCTAAGTATTTCAACAACTTTGTCATGTCATATCTCATGAGCAAAGTTGATTTCACTAACGCTGGGCTGTTAGCTGCATTAAAGTCTGCAGAAGACGTGATGAAGAAGGACGACCCCTCTGCTAGTGCAATGGTTGCACAAGTGAAAGGAAAGCGCGGTCGAAAGCAAGGTTCTCGGAAGGGCCCGACCCAGAAGAGAAAGAAGAAGAATCAAGGAGTTGGTTCATCTTCCAGTGCTTCCACGTTAATGACATCAAAGAAGTCCGATGTCTGTCACCACTGCAAGAAGCCGGGGCACTGGCGGCGTAACTGCCCAGAGTACCTGAAGTCGGTCGACAAAGGTAAAGCCCCAGCATGTATGAAATCTACTTTCATCATTGAAACTAGCTTTCTCGTCGGACGAGAAGGAAGTTGGGTTGTAGATTCTGGTGCTTATGTTGATGTATGCAATTCGTTGCATTTGTTTCAGGAAACTAGGAATCTGGAGCAAGGGGAGATAGTCATCCAGATGGGATCTGATGCAAGTGTTGCAGCAGTCGCCATTGGGACCTGCCGACTATCGTTATCTAGTGGTCGAGTCTTAGTACTTAAAGAGTGTCTTTATGTACCTGAAGTCAGGAGGAATTTGATATCCGTATCTAAGATTGTTAGACATGGATATTCCTTCCTTTTTCTGTAATAAGTTAGTCATTAATCAATATGATAAATTTATTGCGGATGGTGTTTTGACTTCTGGTTGACTCTATGAATTGTGCATTGATGAATGTGTCATGAATGTCATTACCACTAACAAAAACCCTAAGAAATCCAGGGAGAATGGAAATCATTCGAATATGATCTGGCATCAAAGGCTTGGTCATTTATCTGTTGATAGGATCAATAGATTGATAAAGGATGGACCCTTAGATTTTCTACAGATCCAATCTTTACCTACCTGTGAACATTGCATTCGAGGTAAAATGACCAGGATGCCTTTCCGTAACAAGGTTACGAGATGCGAAGGTATTCTTGACCTAATACATACTGATGTATGTGGCCCCTTCAGTACCGCGACTCGGAATGGATATCGATATTATTTGACGTTTATTGATGACCATTCACGATACGGGTTTATCTTCCTACTACGTCATAAATCTGAAACCTTTGAAAAGTTCAAAGAGTTTAAGGCTTTGGTTGAGAACCAAACCGATAGGAAGATTAAACGGATTCGATCTGACCGAGGTGGCGAGTATCTCTCATATGAATTCAAGGGATACCTTAAAGAGAATGGAATTGTCTCCAATCTCACTCCCCCTGGAACTCCCCAACTTAATGGTGTTGCTGAAAGACGCAACAGGACCATCATGGACATGGTCTGTTAAATGATGAGCAAGGCATGTTTACCTCTTAGTTTCTGGGGATATGTAGTAGAGTCTGCAATATATATCCTGAATAAGATTCCTAGCAAATCTGTGCGTAAGACTCCTCATGAGCTCTGGTATGGAACCAAACCTAGTGTTAGACACTTGAGGGTTTGGGATTGCTTGGTCCATGTGAAGAATGTGGACGCAAGTAAGCTAGAATCTCGCACTTGTGAGTGCTACTTCATTAGGTATGTTAAAGATGGTATTGGATATCAACTTTATGACCCTGAGACCCAGAAGGTTTTTGTCTCTAGAGATGTGAGATTTCTGGAGATGATTTTCTTAAAGGCCAAGATAGAAATGAAGTAGAGGAACTCATCGAATCCCTTGAGGATTCTGAGATTCCTGAACCTAAAACTGAAGAGATAAATGAAGATGTAACACCCATACCTCTTCGAAGGAGTTCGAGGGTGGTTGCACCACCTGAAAGGTATGGATTCCATGTGTCAAGTGAGACTGATAATGATCCTACTTCATTTGATTAAGCACTCACGGATCATGACATGGATAGATGGATGCTAGCAATGTAGTCAGAGATTGACTCCATGCATAAGAATGGTGTATGGACCCTAGAGGATCCACCTAAGGGGGTAAAACCCATTGGGTGTAAATGGATCTTCAAGAGAAAGAGGGGACCTAATGGGAAAGTAGAGACTTTCAAGGCACGGCTTGTAGCCATGGGCTACACACAGAGAGTAGGCATCGAGTAGATGAGACATTCTCTCTTGTGGCTATGCTTAAGTCCATCAGGACACTACTAGCTATAGCTGCATCTCTTAACTACGACATCTGGCAGATGGACGTCAAGACGGCTTTCCTCAATGGATACCTCGAGGAGGATATCTATATGGAGCAGTCCCAGGGCTTCATAGTTGAGGATGGTAAAGTATGCAAGCTAAAGAAATCCATCTATGGGCTCAAACAAGATTCTCGTAGCTGGAACATCAGATTTGACGAAACCATAAAGAGTTATGATTTTGTGCAAAATCCTGATAAACCATGTGTGTACAAGAAGCTCAGTGGGAGCGCCATTGTATTCATCGTGCTTTATGTAGATGATATCCTTATCATTGGGAATGATACAGGGAAGGATGACCAGTGTGAAGATTTGGCTATCTCATACCTTCGAGATGAAAGATCTTGGAGAAGCCTCTTACATCTTAGACCTGAAGTTGTTCAGAAACCGAGAAAAGAGGATGTTGGGACTGTCACAACATGGATACATTAAGAAGATTCTTGAACGATTCCGCATGGATAGTTCCAAGAAAGGATTCCTACCCCTTAAGACATGGTATACATCTGTCTAAAGGGATGGCTCCTCAAAGTGTTGAGGAAAAGAAGGCCATGGTTGGATGCCCCTATGCATCAGTTGTAGGAAGCTTAATGTATGCCATGATGTGTACTAGGCCAGACATCTGCCATGCAGTAGGAGTGGTAAGCCGTTACCAATCATGCTATGGAGAGCAACACTGGAATGCAGTAAAGATCATATTCAAATATCTAAGATGGACGCAAGATTACATCTTGGTCTATGGAGATGGTGATCTCCAAGTCTTGGGATATATAGATTCAGACTTCCAGTCAGATATTGATGATCTAAAGTCGACATCAGGGTTTGTATTCTTGTTGAACGGTGGTGCTGTGAGCTGGAGAAGCAAGAAGCAGGACACTACGACGGATTCAACAACAGAAGCCGAATATATTGCCGCATCGGATGCTGCAAAGGAGGCGATGTGGTTGCATAAGTTCATCTTGGAGCTTGGCGTAGTTTCCCCTGATACTCCCATCCCGTTACTCTGCGATAACACTGGAGCCATTGCTCAGGCAAAGGAACCCAGGTGGCATCAAAAGAGCAAGCACGTGGAAAGGAAATACCACATCATTCGGGAGATTCAAAAAAGTGGTGATATCGTCATCACCAAGGTAGCCTCTGCCGACAATGTTGCTGATCCTCTTACCAAACCTCTGACGCAAAAGGTTTTCGACCAGCATGTAATGAGTATGGGTTTAAGGACTGTTCCAGAATGGTTCTGAGGGCTAGTGGGAGATTATTAGCCATGTGAGCCCGAGGCGAACCATTCTTACAATAAGTGTTATTGTAATAAATATGTTTTATCAATAAAAGTTATTGGTTGTTCTCTCCCTTTCTGAAATTAAGTGAATGAATGCACTGTAAGGTCCCTCTGTACAATTAGGGTTATGTATCATGGTCGTCTTGATAATCATATAGCTGTTGATTCATTAAATCAATCATAGAGGCTGGTGTTTGGATGAATATCTAATGGGTTAGATAGAGGACTCATCAAACACCGTCAAATGATTATTAAGAGATGATCTCCAGCCTGAGTAGGAGATGGAAATCCTTTCTCACATAGGCTGATATCTGACCGATCTCTCGATGCAAGTCCTTTACATGGGAATAGTGATTCGGAGGTGTCAGATTAGTTAAGTCAATGGGTTGACTTAGTGAGATCGAGATAACCTAAGTCCTATGTTGAATACTGTCACAGCATAGGCACACATCCTCTGACCAGCGACAGATGTGTTACCATATGTCTGAGTATGTACATTTGGCAGACCATTAGGTTGATGACCTAATCAAGGTCTATACACCGGCGAGATGCTGTGCATATAAGGGCATATGAGTAATACGATCTCTCAAAGGGATCATATAGGTTCACTTATGAATCGGAAGACATGAGCTCACTCATGAGGTATTGGGACCAATCAAATTCCATGCATGGTCGTCGTGCTTTGGAAGCATGACAAGAATTTGAAGGTATGATATATGCTTTGGGAAAGCATATGACCGATACCAAATTCCAAATGACCAAGATTGAGAAACTTGGTGATCAAACCCTGAAGAAGACAATATAAAATAGATCGTCATCTTTAGGTTGATCATTGGTCTTCCAGTATGCAGGATGTGCATGTATTGGGAATACCTGAGGGTGATGTGATCATAAACGATTGTATAACCATGATGCTTCCAGTCCGAGGGAGTGATGAAACAGGTCTGGATTTTAGTGACTCCTCTCAATAGAGAAATAACTTGATCTTAGTCCAAGTGTTGGACATTGATCTGAATGTGATTCAGATGCAATGAGAAGATTAAGTATACGGACTTGATTAAATCAAGCATCTATGGGATGTCCGTTAGATCTGGATTTGAGATGAGATCTCAACATCCAAGTCACTATACGTGGAACAATACAATCGCCATGTCCTTATCTCCAAGTATCTGTGGAGAATGCACATTATTCTTGAAGGAGTTCAAGAATAATTCATGTGATGAATTTAGTATCCAAGCAAGAAGGTATTGATAATTAAATGAGATTTAATTATCAAGTACAATATGAATGGGATTCATGTTGCGAGAATGATTGTCCAAGATAATTAAATGAGATTTAATTATCAAGGATGAGCAGATCGTGGATAGTGATATCCATAATATCGGTGTATATTATAAATGAGATTTATAATATATAAGAGAGAGAGAAATATTGTAAATAGCATTTGTTTATTATTAATGTGGATTGGATTCACATTAATTATTTGGAAATGTAATTTACAAATTAGTTTGGGATGTGAATATGATTCACATATTCTTCAATGGCATGATTGAAATATTCACAAATTAATTTGGAATTAATTTGGTGGATATTATTGCAATAATAGTTATTACAATTAATTAAGAAATAATAAGATAAATAAAAAGAGACAAAATTACCACCAAAATTAAAGGTGGCGTCACCTATGACTAAGTCATAGGTGACGCCTCCTATATTTTAGGAGGTTTGTTATCTCTTCTTTTTTGTTATCATATTATCTCTTAATAAATTAATTTATGTTAATTAAATTGTGTTGATGATAATTCAACATATATTTAATTTAATATAAATTAATGTTGTTGGTTTTTAACCAACAACAATCATAGCCGTTGGATGACTCTTGGATTGCAATGGCCGTTGGATCCATATGAGCCATGGATTAAGATCCATTGGATCCCAAACTAATATATAAGGAGGGTAGCCCTAGCCCTTGAAGGGTACACCAAGTAGACGCCTACTCTACTTCTCTCTCTCTCCCTCTCATTCTCGTCCTCTCTCTCTCCCTCTCACTCTCGTCCTCTCTCTCTCCCTCTCCATAAGGTGGCCGACCACCTTTGTTGAGAAAAGAGGGAAGTTCTTGCCTTCGCCATCGACTACTCGAGGATCTCCTTCTTCTTTGGGGATGCTTGCTCTAGAGGAAGACGACAGATTAATCAGGAGATTCGAGGCTTGGATTTTCGTCGAGGATTGCGGGAGTCACATGTCTCATCACCGCGCCCGCAAGTGCTGTCTCCGTGGATCGGACTTGAGACAGGCGGATCTCTTGCTTTAGAGATCTCGTGATCGCAACCACGCTTTGAGAGGTATTCCTAATACTTTGTGGTTTGATGAAACGATCCAAGATTATTTTTGTGATCATGTGGTTTCATCATATGATTTAAATTTTTAAATTGCGCTGCACCTTGCGACTAGTACGACTAGTCGCCCCGATAGCATGAGATGCGATCGTCACGCTTCCGTGATGCGCTTGAGGATTCTCCATATCCTTCAATGGTGTCTAGTCGAGGATCGCTGAGTAGCGGGTCGCACCGGTTGTTGTCCGTCCCACTCCCACCGGTACTGGCCATGACAACGGGTAGGGAACGAATGGTGCCTGAGAGATCACGATGTATTTTTCTAATTATTAAAATTCAAATTAATACATATTTTTGAGATATTCTCATATATTCAAGTAAAATCAAGTTTGTTGATTGAATTGGACTGATAATTAATTTAATATGATTAAGTTAATTATATCCAAAATACTCTATTATAAAAAGATGTGTATTTCCCTTGGAAGAATTAATTATGTGAATGTGATTCATGATAATTAATTAAAAATTGAATATAAGGTATAGAATCACATAAGTGACATCCATGGTCTCCCGTCAAGGCGAAGGGTTCAGTCGCCATATATTGTATGTAGGAGACGCTCGTCTGAAGTGACAGCTCTTGCTTATGATCCATTTGGATCGGGCTCTTCGCTTCTCGAAAGAGTAAGGACGTATGCGTAGTGACCCCAATATCAGGTCCTCATATTATCAGGGGCGATATTGGATTGTGCATAGAGAGTTGTATTCCTGTTGACGGTTGGTTCAATTAATAACGGGTCAACATCACCTTAGGGATGGTAAGCCCGGATGTTAAAGACCGAATTGGTAGATGCAAGTTGGACTTGCAAGGTGGAATGTGTTCTCGCTTCTTTTTATCCGAGTTACAGGTTCTCATATTATTGGGATGTAACAAAGATAAGGAAGGAGATCCCAGATCTTGCTTGAGATATATTGGTAAGTATATCTCTTACATTGAAAGTATTTAAGGGAATGAACTTTCATTGTTGACAAGGCAAGACAACTTTGATATAAAATTCCTAAATCAAAGTAAAATATGTTATATATAAATATATACACTTATGAATACACTTATGCAAATTTCTTATTTCAAGATAATTCTTCATTAAACCCACTCAATACTATACTCAATAATAACCAGTAAAATATCATGGATTGGATCCGTGATTAAGATATTATACTTGCAGTTGGACACATATTGTATGTGGTTGCGATGTGCAAGTTTCCTCATAATAATGAGGAGTGACAATTAAATAGACAATAGGACTACAACCCTAGGGTTTGTATGTCTCTATAGTCTTGGTCTCTCATCAAATGTACTTTGGAAGTGACATGTCGATGATGATCGTAATTGTCAAATAATCCTTATAAAATTCTAAGAAGATGTTCTGGCATACATATGTGTTCTCAACATTTAATCATGAATGATATGGTTCTCTGCATCATGCAGAATGGTAGCTCTATAAGAGATGATGTATTCAAAATTGTTTGAGTACCTACCTGAACCAATATTTTTTAAGAGTTTAGATGGATGTAGATACGATGAGTGTCATCATTCTACTATATATACTCTAGTCATTCATGGAGCTTCAGAATACTCATATTATATGAATTGAATGAAGCATGTACAAATGTTGAAATGCTCTTATATATTTTTTGAATTCAGCATAAGAGATCCTTCGTCTAAAGCAATGGTTGTTTATAGATAAAGGGAGCGCAGTGGAAGCATGGGTTGGACCCAAGTAAGAAGGAAAGTCAAAGAGTTGATCGTACTTTTGTGACTTCCATATGACATCCAAGTAGATGGATGAATGCCAATACTGTAATAAGCCGATGTACTGATAGTGTGACTATCTTGTCTATCTAGGATCCTTAGAGAAGGATCCGGATGGTGCATCTAAATAATCTATATCTACATATAATCATTGAAATTGGCTTTCTTATTTGATAAGATCAAAGTCTAATAATTGTATCTCAATCTTCTAAAGATACTTGCAATTGGTTGCTTATTTTTTAAGAAGACTAGAAAATTTAATCTTAAGGTTCAATAGTCATCCACATGGATGTTAATGCAATTGTTGCAACAACCTCTATTGGATAAATAGACTTCCTAATTTCAGTGGGAGAGCCCTTAGTATTAGAGAATGTCTCTATGACGTAAATATTAGAATACACTCATTGTTTATTTCTAAATGTTGGGAATAAACATGAATTCTGAATAGACCTATCATAAAGAGTTATGATAGAGATATTTCAGAAAGTAGTCTAAAATCTAGTGGACTCTACTAAATTAGAAAGTTAATGAATGGTTCATTAACATTTCTAATACTGAAATTAAACCTTAAAAGATCAATAGGAGAATGAAGATCATTTGACAATGATCTGGCATCAAGCCTTGGATATTTTTCTGTTGATGTGATCAATAGGCTAGTAAGAGATGAAATTTTAGATTGTTTAAAGTTCATATCTTACATACTTGTGAATATTGTATTCAAAAAGTAAAATGTCCAATATACCCTTCCTTGGAATGGTATAAGATGTCAAGGTATTCAAGATCTCATGCATATTGATGTATGTGAGTCATCTATATCCGAATAAACATTATGGATATGTGATATCTATTGATGATTATTTGTGATGTTAGATTTCTTCTCTTCACTTAGAAACCTTTGAAATGTTCAAAGATTTCACAATTTTGGTTTAGAACCAAAGTTTGAAGGAAGATTAAATGAATTTGATCTAATCTAGGTAGTCTGTACCTATTAGATGAATTCATAGAATACCTTATAGAGATATGAATATCATTTCTATCTCACTCCTCGTAATAAACCTAAACTCAATGGAGTTGTAGGAAGATACAATTGGATCATGTGTGACATGATATGATCAATGATGAACATTAGCATAATTATCTATTAGTTTCCAAGGTATATATGTAGTAGAGACTATAATATATATCCTTAATAAGGTTCCATGCTAGTAAGCTGGAATCTAGCACCAGAGAATGCTACTTCATTAGGAAAATAAAGGATGGTATTGGATACCTAATTTATGACCTTGAGATTCTTAAAAGATCTCATATCTGAGAATGTGATTCTTAGAGGATGACTCTCTTGAGAATCAAGATGAAAATGAAGTAAAGGAACACATTTAATCTTGAAAAGATAACGAGGCTCCTGAAATCGGAAACTAAAAAGAATAATTGAAGATGAAACACTAATACTTCTTCAAGTAAGTTTGAGGATGAATTCCATGTGTCAGAGAAATCTGACAATGATTGAACTTCACGTGATGAAGCTTCTGAAGATCATGTCATGGAAAGATGGATGCTAGCAATAAAGTCTATAGTAGACTTCATATACAAGTGTTGTATATGGACCCTCGAGTATCCACCTATATGGATAAGACCCGTTAAGGTGTAAATGGATCTTCAAGAGAAAGAGGAAACCTGATGAGAAGGTACAGACCTTCAAAGCACGATTTGTAGCCATGAGTTGCACACTGAATAGAAGACATCGCTTGCGATGAGACTTGCTCTCCAGTGACCATGCTTAAACTCATCAGATTATTGCTGACTGTAGCTACGCAACTTGACTTTGACATCTTCAAGATGGAAGTCAAGATTGCATTCCTCCACGAATATCTCTCCGAGGATATTCACATGAAGTAGCCCCAGGGAA